>CM071956.1:3442500-3555000 GCA_036784905.1 Acrossocheilus fasciatus
AGCTTTAATTATTAAAAAAATTTCTACATAGTTTTAGAAGTTGATGTAAAAAATCATTTAAACTCAGATCAATATTTCATGTCCATTTATTTATTTATTTTCCAATTAGCAACTTCATTTTGTTTTGTTTTGCGATAACGACCATCTGCACAATTTCCCTTTTGTATTTTTTTATGACAAAATGTATTGCATTATTAACGTTGCAGTCCATTTGTCCGCCTGTTGCCTTTTTATTATGTTTGGCATGCTGTATCATGTATGCTGGCTTACTCACTGCCTGCCTGCTGCATTATATATATGTTAGCATGTTAAACTGAAGTATGCTGAATAACTAGTGTAATTCAAACAGTCACCATGTCGTTGTTCAAGCTACATTTTCAAAATGCAAAAATATCAGAAAATAACTGCAAAACTAACTGAATAAAGGCAAAATAACCAGAATAAACTTTAAAATAATAAAATAAAATAAAATAAAATAAAATAAAATAAAATAAAATAAAATTAAATTAAATTAAATTAAATTAAATTAAATTAAATTAAATTAAATTAAATTAAATTAAATTAAATTAAATTAAATTAAATTAAATATATTTTTAAAATATATTTTAAATATTTATTTTCGCTACATTTACCCAAAAAAAACAAACAAATAATTTTTATTTATTTTAAATATATATTTGAGCTAAATTTATTTTATATAAAGGCAAAAGGGCCAAAAAAAAATGTTTGATAAATAAATATATCGGCTTTTATATGGTTACTTGTATCACCAATTTACATTAAAAAAAAAAAAAAACCATACCTTTTATTTCTTTAGGAGTAAAATATTTGAATGAGGAATAACTGCATGGAGTGCATCTTTGAGAGTAAGTCAGATGTGTTTGTGTGCGTTTACCTTGCTTTTGTCTTCAGCGGGTTTCTGCGGTTCTTGAGGAGAAGCGTCTGATGCCTCTGAGCTCTCGTCTTCTGACACTAGAGTAAAAATTAGAAGAACACAGACAATTAACCTGGAAGTCAAAAATAAATCAATTATGGTTGTTTTGTTGCAAAAACACCTCGACTAAGTGAAGAAACATGGTTTGCTACAAATATAAAAGCATCTTACTGGACTTCTTGGCTTTCCTGGCGAGAGCAGCAGCGAGTTCATTCTGCACCTGAGGTAAAAACACACATCGTTTCTGAAAGTAATCCAGTGAAAGCACAAGAGTACAGTGTCTTTAGTTCATTCTACAAGCAGAAGAGCTCATCAGAGCGATGAAAGCACACGAGGATCGCCTCAGACAGCAGGGGCTCATGGGATACTGGAGGAGGACAGCTGTGTGGAGATGAACACTGATTCAACACTGAGTCGAGAGGGAATCACCGCGCTTCCGTGACACAGTTAGGCATTTAATCTATTTCACAATTATATAATCAGAAGTCAGTATGGACTATCAAAGCTGAGCATCTGTGTTTATTTGACATATATGTACTATGTTTCAGGGGTAACACATAACAAATACATTATGTTTCAAGGGTAATGGGTTATGTTTCATAATAAATATTATTACTTTTATTTATTTAATAATAATAATAATATATGTATGAAAAATACTTGTTAATTTCCATAACATAAACAGTAATCAATTAAGCAATTTGTTAAGCAAATTATTTATTTTTATTAAATTAATTTGAAATATTATATATTATATTTTATTATATTTGTTTGCATGTACATATTATCTGAACACACCTTGAAAAATAATTTATATATATATATATATATATACTTTTGCACATTAAAAATATTCAAATAGAAATGTAAAATAAAAAGCAAAAAATAGTAATGCAAAAGAAACTAAAACTAGTAATTTTCCTCATAATTAGTAATTTCCTTTAAGACTAACAACACAGATGAATTAGATGAGTACCGTAATTAATTAAGGAATATGACAATAAACAGTAATAAATTTGTAGCTAATATATTTATTTCAATATATTTGTTTAAAATATTACTACATTTTATTAAAATGTTATATATTATAATATATTGTACTATTATATTATAATATATTATATGTGTGTTTATCCACACACATATTTATATATTATATTTATTTAAAATATTTCTTCTTAATTAGCTGAACATATTTCAAACAATTAGTATTATTATTTTAATGTTACTTTAAATTATATATTTTTAGATTATATATACAGTATATAGAAATATAAAGAAAAAATACAAATAATAAATACAAACAATTAAATATAATAAAAAGTACAAAGAAAAATAATAAACAATACAATGTGTAAAAAAAAAAAATAGAAAATGTAATTACTTTAGACATTGTTCATTTCAATGATATTTCTGCAGCAGTGTCAGTGGTTCGCTGGCGAGTGAGCGCTGAGTGAAATGGATGTTTCTCTGTGCTGCTGTCAGACGTGTGTGTGTGTGTGTGTGTGTGTGTGTGTGTGTGTGTGTGTGTGTGTGTGTGTGTGTGTGTGTGTGTGTGTGTGTGTGTGTGTGATGGATGAGACTCTTTGAGGCTGCAGTGGATCTTTACACACACCAGAGGACTGGAGACACAGTCAGGGATCAGAGGATGCTTACCGTGGACGTGAGTCTCTCCAGAGCCTTCATCTGCAGGATCTCGCTGCAGATATCTCGCTTTCTGTCCGGGTCTTCCTCGGGTCTGCGGGAGAGAAAACACACACACACACACACACACACACACACACACACACACTCGTGATTAAACACCTCTCTCGCATGAGCCGACCTCTGTGTTAGATAAGCAGCAGATGTCATGTTCAGAGTCGGCTCTGTCCCATATGGTGCACTTGATGTGCACTAGAGTGTCAGTTCAGGTTTCTGAAGTGCCCTTGATGCACAATTGGACCAAGTATGCACTAATGTGGATTACTACTGTCAGTATGAGCTGCTTTCTTTTATCAAATTGTTGACTTCAAAGAAGATGGCAAGAACAAAGGCCACCATTTGGGACAAAAACACTAGTGCACTACCTATGAATGCTAGTACTGTGCAGGATAGACAGTACATACTCAGCAACGACCGCTGACTGTGAGACAGCTTTCCATGATAATATCATGAGCGCGACCAGTTATCGTCTCAGAAACAGGGTTATTATCGTTAACTAAAACTAGTTTTGTTCATTGAAATCAAGCTGCAATAATTAAAATAAAATGAAATAAAATATCAGATGGAAAACTTAAACTTGCCACGGCAACATATATAATTTTCATTTTTTTCTTAATTTTCATTTTAAAATTTCAACACTAAAATTTCAACATTTATTAATGGAGTAAATAAACTATTAACTAAATTAAACTAAAACTGAAATAAAAATAAAAATATAAAAACCTAAACAGCAATATCAAAAAAAAAAAAAAATTAAATTAAAAAATAAAATAACAAAAGCACATAACAAAATTAACAACAAAAAAAGACTTAAAATTAAAATGAAACCTGAAGGTCTAAAAATTCAAAATATGAATAAATACTCATTCAAAATAGTATTAAAAGCCATAATAGCTGATGCTATAATATAATTCAAAATAACATAAAACTTATTTCCGTTAGTTGCCAAAACAACATTTCTCATTTTCATTTAGTTTAGGTTGAAACACTAAAATTGCTGAAATTTAAATATATATAATAAGATATATAACTAAAAATTTAAATGAAAACTGAAAGAAGAAAAATTAAAAAATATTAATAAATACTAATTCAAATTATTAATAAAACTATTATAGTTAATACTTTAAAAAAAGCTATAATATAATATTAATAAAAACTACTTCAGTTAGTCGCCAAAGCAGTATTTCCCATTTTCATTTAGTTCGTTGAAGCACCTGGAAATAAAATAAAAACTAAAAAGAAACTTAAACTGAATTAAAACAAATAAAATAAAACAGAAGGAATAAAAATTAATTCAAAATCTAAATAAAGACTATAGCAGTATGTACATAATACTAAAATAACACTGTTTAGACAAAATATTTTACAGCTATTTCATATTATAATCTAATTTTGTGTAAAAAGTTTCTACGTTTTTGGCAATGTGATCATATAATGAATCAGGAAAGAGATGTTTCGGAAAATATGGTTAGTATTGCTTCTCTTGTTGCTCTGGAAACGGAAGGCGAAGTGAGGTGCAGTGCATTGTGGGATGCAGTATCTCATGCTGGGCGCTCTGGTTGCACACAACACTTTTTTGACAGGTGATGTATGTTATGTCTATGGTCCTCCATTCAGACAGAAAATGCACATACTGTGCACATGATACATGCTGCATGCAGAAAAAAAGCCCTTGGCTCTCTGCTGCCTCCTGCTGCTGGTGCACTGCATTACAATAGACAGATCAAACTCTGCTTTCACATGAAGTACTGTGTGTACAGGTTAATCCACATTAAAGGTCTGTTGGACAAAATGTAGGCAAAAAAAAAAAAAAAAAAAAAAAAAGCTATTGTTATGACCACAACTCCACGGCACACTTGCACTCTTTAAAATAAAACTATTTTTTTGGCTGCATAGGGCTCTCAAATTACTAAAAATACATATTTATTTTTACTATAGTTTCTTCAGATCAGTGTTTTAGGTTCATTAAAGCACCAGAACATTTTCCTAAAGAATTAAAAAATATATTAGACAGTTCCTTGTGCATTATTATATTATACTGTATTAAATTATATTATATAATTTAAAAAAAAAATTTCGCAATTAGCTGAACAACTACAAAAATGTATCAAAGACATAAAAAAGAGTGTTAAACATACCTATTTAATATTTACAAATGCATTTTTATGAAATATATTGATTTTCCATATTTTAGAATGTATTGTATTATTATATTTTATTATTCAGAACTAGGTGAACAAATAGAAAAATCAAAAAATTAAAAAGTAGCTTTTAAAATACATATTTAATATTTGTATTATATCTTTTTTTCTAATGAAAGATGTCTATAAGATAAATAGATAAATAAATTAATGAATAAGTAAATAAACTAAACTAAAATTAAATTGTTGTTGTAAAAAAGTGTTTATGTAATATATTATTATGTTATTATAATTTTTTTTTTTTGAAAATATTCTGGTGCTTTAATAAACCCCAAACACTTGTATTTATTTATTTAATTATTTAATATATACATTTTTGTTAGAAACAATATAATAATAATAATAATAATAATAATATTTACAAAATCATTTTTATAATTATTTTAAACAATAAAATGAATAAATATGCAAAATAAATGAATAAATAAATACAAAAAAAAGAGAGAAAGAAATCAGTGTTTCGGGTTCTTTAAAGCACCAGAATATTTTCTAAAATAAATAAATACATAAATAAAAAATAAAAAATGTTCTATACGCATCTATATGATTCCCTGGGGATTTTATCTTCTTATTTTTAAGAGTGTAGAGCAGATTGTGCAGGTATAAACCTCAACACGAGCAGAACAAAGGCCTGAGAGCTGCTATAATCCAGGACAAATGGAAACCTCCACACAGTCTCACACACGGCTCAAACTGGGCCAGCGAGTTGAGAAGTGGGCCAAAGTTTCTCTCTTCTCCTGCGCCGTCAGTCCATTCATCACAGCATCTCTCCTCCTCCAGACACCGCGGCTGAAGTGATTCGCAATGGCAGCAACTTCTAAACGAATCAGGCACGATTGCACGAGATTGCAATTCACACACTCTCACATGCAAACACACACACACACGGGCAGGCAAATGAAGACATGAACGCACACACATAGGCAAATGCACGCTCATTCTGCACACAGAAGCATTACTAGTTTCACAGAGCTGAAGATAAAATTCAAATAACATGCAAATGAGGCGTGCGGCACGAGGTGTGTGTGCGTGTGTGTGCGTGTGTGTGTGTGGGTGGCAGAAAGCGAGGCAGTATCCAAACAATCCTGGCTAAAAGCGTCAATCCTGTAGCTCCAGGGGTTTCAATTCAGCCGAAGAGACGGTCACGACCGGCACAACACAAACCAACAGAACACACATTCACACCACACAACAGAAAACCCGCAGAAATTACCAAGAAATAATCAAATAAAGACTCGATAAATCAAATACAATGCATTTTAATTAAATTTAGTCATAAAATAATTTTTCCTTTATTATTTTCAGTCTTTATATTTATTTTAATTTTAGCTACATTTAAAATTTAATTTAATTTGAATGCTGTATAATGTATTTACTTATGTTTAATCTTTATTCTATCTAATTTTTTTTTTTTTTTTTAATATTAATTTGTAGTATGGAAACAAAATATATGCAGGAAAAATAAATGAATGTATAAATATAAAAACAATAAAAACAAAATATACAAATAAAAGAAATAAATAAATGTGAAGTAACAGGAAAACAAACAAAGGAATGAATGACTTAAAACAAATACAAAAGTCATTTGTAATTCAATTTAGTCTTAAATTATTACTTGATTTCCTTTATTACTTATTTTCTGTATTTATTTGTAACTATATATTTATTAGTTCTAACTATATTGGTTATACTTATTTAATTTGTTATTTATTTGTAATACGGAAATAAATACATGTGGGAATAAATATATACATAAAAATAAATAACACATAAATATAAAAACAATAACAATGTATATGAACAAATAAAAAAAATACATGTAACAATAGGAAAATGACTTGATAAAACAAATACAGTTCATTTCTAATTAAATTTATTCCTAAATTATTTTTTGCATAATTTGTTTTAACTTTATTAGCAATTTTCGATATTTATTTTCAACTTTATGCTTATTCTTTTTAACTTGACATTTTAGACTTCCTTTAACTTATTTTTTTATTTATTTGTAATATGGAAATAAATACATGTGGGAATTAATAAATATAAAAATAAATAAACACATTAATATAAATATAATAAAAGCATAAATTAAAAATACTGTTAAAAATACTAACAAATAAAGGAGGGAAAGTAATACAAAAATTAATTCAGGGCTAAATTAAATTAAAAATGTATTTTGTTTGTTTTAGGAAATCATTTATTCCTTTATTTATTATATTCTGCAGGTTTTGTCCTTTATAAAACCACACACTCATGCACAAATACAGCAAAATTCAGACTCATTTTACCATCTTTTACGTGTATTATAATAAACATCACTTTCCAAAACATTTTCACTACAGTGTCGATATCAAGCTGTTTCTACAGAATTGCTCTGTCCATAACTAGCCCAAACCAGTCCTGCCAGCCGGTAAAAACTGTAACTAACCACACAACCGTTCAAAAGTATTTCTTTCATTTTTCCTTTATTGTCAATGTCTGTCTGAAGCAACATACACCGTATGGGCAACAGGATATGATGTCATAGCCCAGGATTTCTAAATAATGCAAGATTTTTCTAAATAATGCAACATTAAACGTTATCGTTTCTCTCGCCGTGAGGTTGTTGAGTTTTAGGTTTGATCTGATTTGGTTGGCTTGTGCGCGAGGATCTGGTTTCTGCTTGAATACGCTGCGGCGCAGGCGAAGGGGATCTGGATGATTGGGGTCGGAGCGCGGCTCATCGAACGCCCAAACCGTGTCACTTCCAATTCTGTCAGCGAGGGAAAAAACTGCTGGCGTGGACGAACAACGCCGTCCCATGTTCACCTTCCTGAAAATGACATCAACTGTCCGTTCAGATTTAATCTGGTGGTTCACATCTCTCTGCGCTAACAAAACAGCCCCGCTCGATCCAATCTCAGAGTATTGCCTTCTCAATCTCATCGTCTGCACCCAAGACACGTTTAAGCCAATCAAATGCTTTAATCTACACGCAGCTTAGTTCAATCCAATCGAGCTCGACTCAGTGACCCACAAATGTGCCGCAGGTCTGTTATAATCGGGTCGTGATCAATTGGAAAACATTTTAAAAATGCATATAATTCTGCTTAATATAATTGTGCTTAAAAGGGAGAAAACACTTCCCGTATCTATTGTTTTTTTTTTGTTGGATATTTTTAGGAGGTGTGGAGACATTAAGGAGAAATCTTTAGGATTTTTAGGGGATTTGGTATTAGTAACCGCTGACTTAAATCATGTAAATAAAATAATTACCTACTGTGACAGTACTACACAGAAATACACTACCGTTCAAACCTTTGGGGTTGGTTTGAGTCTCTTCTGCTCACCAAGGCTGCATTTATTTGATCAAAAATGCAGTAAAAACAGTAAAATTGTGAAATATTATTGTGATTTTAAATAGCTGTTTTCTATGTGAATAATATGTTAAACTGTAATTTATTTCTGTGATGCGCAGCTGAATTTTCAGCATCATTACTGCATTCTTCAGTGTCACATGATCTTCAGAAATCATTCTAATATACTGATTTGCTGCTCAAGAAACATTTCTGATTATTATCAATGTTGAAAACAGTTGTGCTGCTTCATATTTTTGTGCAAACTGTGATGCATTTTAATTTTCAGGATTCACAGATGAATAGAAAGTTCAAAAGAACAACATTTATTTGAAATAGGAATATTTTGTAACATTATAAAATGTCTTTACTGTCACTTTTGATCAATTTAATGCGTCCTTGATGAACAAAAGCATCAATTTCTTTCAAAAAGAAATCTTACCGACCCCAGACTTTTTGAATGTTAGTGAATAACTTCAAATAAATGATCAAAAACATGATCAGCACAGATGATCGTGCCTCTATATGAGAAAGAAAAAACTATCTAAAGCTCACATACATCATGCTAAATACACTCACACAAAACAAACACGCATATTTCATTTGCTTCTTCCATGAGGATGATTTGTGGTTTAACAGGATAAACAGGGAAAACCAAAGCAAAAGGTCACGAGAACAATCGCTTTCCTGCTGCATTCAAATCAAACAGACGGACGCATGAAAGACAACGATGGAAACATGTGCACTGCACAGAATATACTCCACACTGCATACTACTGCTTTACATCAGGTGGACACCGATACAATATTCTACTATATAAATATACATCTTAATAAATAAATATGTGTGCATATACTGCCGCTCAAAAGTTTGGGATCAGTAAGATTTTTAATGTTTTTTAAGGGAGTCTCTTCCGCTTATTAAGGCTGTATTTATTCGATCAAAAATACTGAAAAAACAGTAATGTTGTGAAATCTTATTGCAATTTCTAATATTGGTTTCCTATTTTAATAAACTTTAAAATGTAATTTATTTCTGTGACGCAGCGCTGAATTTTCAGCATCATTACTCCAGTCTTCAGTGTCACATGATCCTTCAGAAATCATAATAATATGCTGATTTATTATGAGTGTTGAAACTGTTGTGCTGCTTCATATTGTTTTTTTGGAACATGTGATGTTTTTTCTTTGATTCTGGTCCCTAAAAATATGAAGCAGCACAACGGTTTCCAACATTGATTATAAATCAGCATATTATTATGATTTCTGAAGGATCATGTGACACTTAAGAGTGCAGTAATGATGCTGAAAATACAGCTGCGCATCACAGAAATAAATTATATTTGAAAGTATATTAACATAGAAAACTGTCATTTTAAATTGCAATAATATTTCACAAAATAATAAAATCAAATAGATACAGTCTTGATGAGCAGAAGAAACTTCTTTAAAAAACATTAAAAATCTTACTGATCCTAAACTTTTGAGCGGCGGTGTATATATGTATGTATGTGTGTGTGTGTGTGTGTGTGTGTGTGTGTGTGTGTGTGTGTGTGTGTGTGTGTGTGTGTGTGTGTGTGTGTGTGTATAGCATACTGTATAACATGCATGTTTGCACAGTACTCACGGGCTGACGACCCTGAACTGGACGTAGGGCACGAGCTGCAGCAGAAGACGGACGCCGTTCTGCCATTCCTCCTCGTTGCGAAACTCACAGCCCTGAGCGTCGCACTCCTCGAACGAGAACTGATAGTACGTGTTGGAGTCTTCAAACACCAGCCGCTGGTCGACTGAGGGGACGACAGAGAGCGGTTTTAAACACGGCACACATATGATGTGATACAGAGCTGCGGCCCTAGAGAATTGGTTTTTCCCGTTGGAATTTGTGGAACGGTTTCCTAAAAACCCATTAGAAATTCCAGAGGGATCCCACAGTGAATGTGCCTCCTGGGTTGACCTACAAATGTACGTCACTAGTGAACAGCTCAATTATACATATACAGCCGATTCTTCTCACTGTACAGTATTCCATGCAGTGCGCTCCACTTCTATACTGCACTGTATTCCATATTTCATACAATATTCCAATCCTGTATTCTATATTGCATGCAGCAAATTCTAAATTCTAAAAAAGTAGCAGCAGGAAATACTGCATTCTAATCATGCAGTGTGTGTGTTTACCTAAAACCGCCAGAACGGCTTGCACATATGACAGATAGCTGAAGTGAAATAAAAGTGCTTATTATGTTTGAAATATGGATATTTTTCTTACAAAAAACCCCGGAGCCGTGTGAGGCACGTTTTATTATGGATGCACGTGCTTTATTTGACGTGTTTTGGACTGTTGAACAGAAACACCCGCTGACTGCAATGATAACGCTTAGAAGAGCCAGGACAATTTTTAATATAACTCCAAGTGGATTCGTCTGAAAGAAGAAAGTCATATACACCTAAGATGCCTCAAGGGTGAGTAAAACACAGGCTAATTTTCATTTTTGGGTGAACCAACCATTTAAACTTATTTTAAGTTAGTTGCCAAGGTAACATTTCTCATTTTTATATAATTTAAGTTAAAGTAATAATCAACAAAAAAAATATATATATATACATATATATATATATATATATATATATATATATATATATACTATATATATACTAGTAAATATATATACTAGTAAAAAAAAAGAGAAAATACTAAAAATTTAACTAAAATTGAAATGAAAACAGAAAATTTTAAATGAAATATTAAACAAACTATAATAGTATTTCAATGATACTAAATAACCCTGTTATTAACCTGAGTGCAGTATTCCCAGCTCCAGCAGCACCTGCCAGACACGAGACGCCATTAACCTGCACTGAACCGCCACACACTGCTCCAGGAGCCACTGGACCAGCTCCACGCCGACATAACTCCTCCTGCAGCAACACACACACACACACACACAGGGTCATTGAGATTTCTTTAAAAGAAGTTAGTGCTTTTATTCCTCAAGGATGCATTAAATGGATCAAAAGTGACAGTAAAGACATTTATAAAGTTACAAAATATTTCTATTCCAAATAAATGCTGTTCTTTTGAACTTTCTATTCATCTGTGAATAATGAAAAATAAAATGCATCACAGTTTCCACAAAAATATGAAGCAGCATAACTGTTTTCAACATTGATAATAATCAGAAATGCTTCTTGAGCAGCAAATCAGTATATTATTATGATTTCTGAAGGATCATGTGACACTGAAGACTGCAGTAATGATGCTGAAAATACAGATTTGATCACAGGAATAAATTACAGTTTAACATATATTCACACAGAAAACAGCTAGTCTAAATTGTAATAATATTTCACAATTTTACAGTTTTTCCTGTATGTTTAATCAGATAAATGCAGCCTTGGTGAGCAGAAGAGACTTACATCTTACATACTACAAAGCATTGAATATTAGTGTAACTTTATTAGCTGCCTATGAACAAAACACCAAGCAGTTTTATAAAACAGATCCAATAAATTCCAAATGGTTGTTGAGTTATTAAAATTTAAAATAGACACTAAATAACATATTTAAGATGCATTTTCCTCAAACTACATTTGGATTAACTTGATTAAAAACCTTTTCAAGGGTATCAACAGAATAAATCAGTTTTCTCAGAGGAGGAGAAATATTACAATCCAATAAAATACAGTTCATTGACATGCATAAACGTCCTGCAGTTTTGCTGAAGGCAGAAAAATATTGTTCATTGCAATTTAATAGATGCAATAACTGTAAATTTCAAGTATATAATGCTGCTGCTACTGTTTTTCATTTTTCAATAAAATCAGCTGTTTGTAACTCATTCTGTCATGTGATGTACAGTATTTCCAAATGAAAGTCAGGAATTGATCAAATCATGAAAAATGGTCTCTACATCTCAACAAAAAGAAGAATATACTAAACAAATTTAGAATAACATGCACTAATGAAGAACTCACAATAAGACCAGGAATGTGATTAAAAAGCTGTAAAAGTGTTAAAATAATTGCATCTGCTTTAATCTGCCGTGTGACATTATCACGCTGTTACTGATTTGCATTTTAAAGTCATTAAGCTGCTGGTTTTCATCGAGTGCATGTGTGCGTTCGTTAAAGCATGTTTCGCTGTCACACGTTCACACTCCACCTTCTGACGGGACATTTTTATCCAATCAGAGTGAAGTTTGGACAGCGGCCATCCATCACAGCGAGAACAGACAGCTGATGAGTCAGACACACACACACACACACACACACACACACACACACACACACACACACACACACACTCACTCACTCACACACACACACACACACACACACACACACACACACACACACACACACACACACACACACACACACACACACACACACACACTCACTCACACACACACACACACACACACACACACACACACACACACTCACACACACTCACTCACACACACACACACACACACTCACTCACTCACACACACACAGACACACACACACACACACACACACACACACTCACACACACACACACACACACACACACACACACACACACACACACACACTCACACACACACACACACACACACACACACACACACACACACACACACACACACACACACTGTGTGTGTATTGTAAATACAAACACTGTATTTGATTTAAAATATAAAATTGTGAAATATTTTTACTATTTAAAATAGCTGCTTTCTATGTGAATATCTGTTAAGCTGTAATTTATTTCTGTGATGCGCAGCTGTATTTTCAGCATCATTACTCCAGTCTTCAGTGTCACATGATCTTCAGAAATCATAATAATATGCTGATTTGCTGCTCAAGAAACATTTCTCATTATTATCAATGTTGAACACAGTTGTGCTGCACAATATTTTTGTGGAAACTGTGATGCATTTTAGTTTTTCAGGATTCACAGATGAACAGAATGTTTAAAAGAACAGCTTTTATTTGAAATAGAAATCTTTGGTCACATTATAAATGTCTTTAATGTCACTTTTTATCAATTTAATGCATCCTTGTTAAATAAACGTGTTCATTTGTCATTATTCAAGTTGTAGCTTGAATAAAGTGGCTGGCAAATGCACAAATGTAAATCTCTGACCTGATGATCCTGGCGAGGTGGATCTTGTCTTTTGCTGGATACGGTCCATGAGACAGAAAGGCGTTTCTCAGCGCTCGTCCAGCGCAGGGAAAACTCTGAGAACATGTCTGCGAGACGCAAAGATCATCTCAGGATTGAATTAAACACTGTATAAAATAATTGTAAATATAAAGCAATCCACAAATAAAATCTCAACTGTTTCTCCTAGAGAGCAATGAAGAGGCCAATGGAGGCTTTTGCTCAAGTCTTCTGCTTTACAGATGTTTTTAATGAGAAAAGACCCCAATAATCTCACATTAGTCTCCTCTAGAGATGCAGAAGAGATCTCAGTAATGTCTCAAACTGGGCTTGAAATACTGCACAATTAACAAAGAGTTTTGTGTCTGTTTTTATCTGTCCTAAGAAATCAAAGGAGAACAAATTAATCATAAATGAAAACTTAAGCCTGTTGAGCAATGAAAGAACAGTGTTTTAGCAATATGTTTTTCCTCGGGCATATTTTTATTCATGTTAGTGTGAATGTGAAACCTGGAAAAACAGCTTCGTGAATATAAATAATGTCTTAGTGAAATGTAAAAGCGATATGCTTTGGCTTAAGCGCTAGAAAATATCTCTAGATCAGTGTACAAACTATCAAAGTCAACAGAAAGTCGTGACAGAAAAACAAACATGCTGATGTGTGAACTTGATTACTGAAAATAGAGAAGCACAACAGACACATTGACCTACATATGCAAAGGGAAATCACCTGTCGTGTGTGTGTGTGTGTGTGTGTGTGTGTGTGTGTGTGTGTGTGTGTGTGTGTGTGTGTGTGTGTGTGTGTGTGTGTGTGTGTGTGTGTGTGTTTGCATATCTATTCACTGGTATTACAGTGTTTCCTCCTGAAGCTCTCCTCCATCTGTCTTGTTTTAATCAACGGCTCACTGGTCTCTGATCCACTCAAAAGCCCCTTCAGCATTATTGATCAGATTTAATAAGAGCGTTAGAATCCATAGTGACACCTTCAGCAGCAGACGCCCATGTGAGGTCAGAGGTCACGACCCCAGGTCACGACACTCTGACCTACAATAGAGTCTAAACTCTAAATTCTGACTGGATCAACTGAATTGGATGAAATTCAGTATTAACACATTCAGCTATTTATTGATTTTAATTCATTGTATTGAAGCAATAAGTCTGTGCATTAGATTAATTTTACCTCAATTACAGAGACCTGCCTTTGCAATATGCCTCCTCCTTACCTCCTATAAATTCAGGAGTTATAAATCATATTTTCTGTTCGGATTCAAACAGTATTTGATCTGCTGCTGAGATTCTATTTATATGACATCACACAGGAAAGCCCCGCCCACAGTGGAATCTCATTGGTCAAAACTCTACATTAAACATCAAACATTCTTTATGCTCTCAGATTAAATCCCGGCGTAATGCTCGCTCTCTCGTGGCTTATTGCTGTAATAAATTCTGGGGTGATTAAAAGAATAAAACAGATAAAGATCATAATCTCTAGTCAGCGATAATTATCTATATTCAACATTATGTGCTGATCTCTGAAACAGAAGAGCCTTCAGAGGGGCTTCTGAGGTTCCTGGCATTGTCTTTGATTCTGTATCTAATGTATGTTCTTTTGCACACACGGCCTATCAGCGCAACACACGGGCGATTAGCTGTTAGCGCGAGCGTTTAGCAGAGCTCACGTGCAGATTAAAAGAGCTTCAGAGATTCTAATGAGACGAGAGAAGATACTCGACAGATCCACTGATTAACACCACCAGCATCACGAGTGCAAGAGACACGCTTTCAAGGGAATATATCGATCAGATGCTCCTCAGGGACTTCTCAGTTGTGTGGCTTTTACTGCAGTGATGTTATTGTTAACTAAAACGGTTAAAAATCGTTTTCATTCATTGAAATTTAAGATAAAATATAAATATTGGATGAAAAAACACACAAAAAAGAGATGTTTCCTTGGCAAATAACTCAAACAAAATAAGCTGACATACTAAAATGACTAAAACTAAAATTGAAATAAAAATAAATAATAAAAATCGAATTAAATAAAAAAAAATAATGCTAAGTAGAAAATAGAAAATTTAATAATTTTTCCACTAGCACGTAACAAAATGAAATTAAAATGAAAACTGAAAATTTAAAAATAGATTACTAAAATTACCCAAATAAAACAGAATTTTAAAATAAATTAAATGCTAATTAGAAATAGATAGATTAAAAAACCTAAAATAAAATAAAATTGAAAATCTAAAAATTAAAGCTAATACAAAATATTAATAAATTCTATAACAGTATTTAAAATATAAAAAGTATAACATTTACTGTGAGTATAATTTTGAAGCAAAATGAGATGTGAACATTTGCACGGCCCTTTTAAATGACTCAGACACTCACAGACGACAATTGTTGACATGGTCTTGGATGAATTTGAAGAGGAATATTTGAGTTTATACCAAGATCTCTGACTTTTGATGACAAACTTTGGTACTTTTTCAGTTTGAGCACAGTTTGAAACATATCATCGTAAACTCTAGAGGAGAAGTGTGAAATTATAGCAAAAGTCTCCCCGCGTTGTCTTAGGAGAAACACTTGAGTTATTCGTCAGTGATATTCAGGGTGGGCCAAACTGTAGCAGCGTTAGGTTGCATTTTCTTACCTTGGGTTTGGGTGTGACGCCCGCGCTGGGTCCTGGGATGGTGTCAGGTGACTGCTGCAATCACAAAGAGACAAACCAGAGGCCACAAGTCAAAAACACAAGCACACATGAACATCACAAACTTCAGATACAGCTCAAACGGTCTGAAATGTTCTGCTGGGACCCTTAAGGGCCAGTTATAATGCCCTTCACATGAAAAGCACAACAGAAATGCGATTTTACGAGCTAATCCCATCTCGACAGTGACATTCTGCCATGTTTCTGGATGTCATGAGGTGCTTTTGACATTGTGTCATACTACTGGATGTGTCCGGATAAGCAAAACTTCCTTCATGTCATGTTTTGACATTTCACACCGATACAGCATGCAAATCGTGCGGCAAACACTCACTGTGCTTTGAAAGGTGAATGGGGTCAAACTTATAAACAAAACTATAAAAATAAACAATAGAAATATTTTTTAAAAATTATAAAAATAACAAAAGCACGTAAGACAATTACTAAAACTAAAATTACATATATAAAAACAAACAACAGAAATATTTTTGTTTTAAAAAACTAATAAAAATAACAAAAGCACGTAAGACAATTACTAAGACTAAAGTTAAATATATATAAAAATAAAGAACAGAAATATATTTTTAAAAATCTAATAAAAATGACAAAAGCACATAATACAATTACTAAAACAAAAACTATATATATATATATCTATATATATATATATATATATATATATATATAGATATATATATATATATATATATATATATAAACATACATACAGTATAAAAAAGAATAGAAATATATTCAAACAAAAAGTAATAAAAATGACAAAAGCACATCACAATTACTAAAACTAAAATTAAAAATAGAAAAATAAACTATGAAAATGACAAACGCATAAAATATACATACTAAAACTAAAACTAAAAATAGAAAAATAAAAATAGAAATATTTAAAAAATGACAATTACTAAAACTAAAATTTTAAAAATATATTTAAAAAAATAAAATAAATAAATAATTAAATTAAGTATTATTTATTTATTTTATTTTTTTAAATATATATTTAAAATATATTTAAATATATTTTATTTTTTAAAATATATTTTAAAAATATATTTAAAAAAATAAAATATATTTAAATATATTATTCTAAAATAACACTAACCTAGGGAAATAGCATGGTTCTTTTTATTCATGGATGCTTAACTTCACGGCTAACAAAACTTTGCAGGCAGAGTCTGTGACATGAGGGACTTAATGACATTTCACTTCTACTTAATAATTCTCTCTCAGCATGACATAAGTTCATATTAAACAGGCACAGTCGTGCGATCATGTCAGACCCTCGATCGGATCTCTGAGCTCTTTAAAGTGACTCTCTGTAAGAAAGAAGGCTCGTTAGGTTTGATTTGGACAAACTCTCCGAGCCGGATCAGTGGACAGAACTGGAACAAAGACGCTGATGCTCATTATAATGATCAGAACTTTGATCAGATGGAGGTTTATCTGTGTGGAGTGACCTACATTCACTCCTCTATATGTGTCTTATACTCCTCACATCCAATCTTGTGTCTCCATTGTCCTGTTATACAACAGCATAACAGAATATATAACGATATTTCAGATTGCTTGGGCCTTATTCTTCACAACATATGTGTATTTTATTATTTAAGTTACCTGCATATAGTCATATTTGTTCATTGTGCAATCTGTGTCACTCAATTCTGCACTTTTTGCTCACGTCTGTTGAGCAAAAAGATAAATATTAAAACATAAAAAAATTAAATAAACAAAGGTTTTACAGCGTGATGTCATAAGAGAACATTTCAAGTTCCAAAAAGAATGGCCAATATATGTGGTTGCCAAGGTGCTCTATGTGGTTGCTACGGTGTTGCTAGAGTGTTCTAGGAGATTGCTAGGCCAATATATGCAGTTACTAAGGTGTTCTATGTGAATAGTAGACAGTTGCTAAGGCATTAGGGCACAGAGTGTTCGAGGTGGTTGCTAGGGTGTTGCCAGACCATTATATGTGGTTGCTAACTAAGATCTTCTGTGTGAAAATTACACAATTACTAGGTAGTTGCTAGGGCATAGCTAGAGTGTTCTAAGTGGTTGCTAGGGAATTGCTAGGTGGTTGCTAAGGTGTTGCTAGACCAATAAAAGTGGTTGATAAAATGTTCTACAGTATGTGATTGTTAGGGCATTGCTAAGTTGTTGCTAAAGTGTTGCTAGAGTGTTTTGATTGGTTGTTAGGGCATTGCTAAGTTGTTGCTAAGGTGCAACAGGTGATTGTTAGGGTGGTTTTGGTGATTTCTTTCCGGTCCAAATTAAAATAGTCCAAAACACAGTTTCTCAATATATGGCTTGGGTCTAGAGCTTATTAGCAATATGTGATCAATTTAAGATTAATGAGTCAAATCAATTTAAGACCAATTTAAAGACATTGAATAAAGACAATCCAATGAGTCTGCTGAAGAAATAAATCTCAAAAAGCATTAAAACCATATCACAAAGCAACCTTGATGGTAAAGCGTATTACAGTAGGTTTGTGTGCAAAATATCTACGTAAGTCAGTTGGATTCTTCAGCATTTAACAATCCACCAGTCAAAAAAAAAAAACACAAGTGCTTAATAAAGCGGTGGCACAACTCTTCAAAAGAAACATGATTCAAGGAATCAATCATGTTTGGAACACAAACACTGCACGGCGATGCACACGCTTAAATTCAATATGTAGTGTTTGAGGTTTGTTCAATTCAGCAGTTTCTATATCTAAACAAACTGCAAATTAATATTTCCAAACAGGGAGATAAAAATGGCTTACAACCAACATTCTGTTATCATGTTTATCATCAAAAGCCTCTGAACAGTAGAGATGAATTCATTCGGCATGAATACTGTCTGAAATTCCTATGATGATGGTATCTGTGGTTTTCTGCGGGCTGCTTTCCGAGGGCCGACCTGCAGGTATCCACAGACAGACTGCTACCAGCAAGAGCTTGTCTCTCTGCAGACGAATCTCTCCAGGGGCCGTGCATGCGCTTGTTGGCTTTGTTTTGACTGTCCTCTGAAGACGGCGTGTGTATCAGATTTACTGTATTGATTTGTTTGGAGATCTGGGAGCTGAACTCTGTTTGGGTCCGATGGGAACTGGAGCAGACAGGCCACAGATGAGCAAATGCATGAGGTGGAAAAGGCTTTTTAGATAAAAAATAAAAATAAAAAGCATTCTTGTCCTTCATGCATAGCTAAAATCTTTCGATGAAATCACCTCTCTCATCATTCCTGGCTCATAAATCACAAAAGATCCCATTTTCTCAATGTCATTTGAACAAACCCCTAACCTTAAGCATTAAAGTACCGTGCATAACTCGCCATTTGTGTCAAAGACATGAATGATTATTCAAAAAAATGTGAAGAGGCATGATGTTAATTTACTAAGCACTTGAGATTTTCATGTAATGACCAAGCAACTACACAGAACCCCCCCCCCCCCCTCCCCCAAAAAATAAAAAACACATAGCAATGCCAGAGTAACCATCCTAGCAACCACCAAGAATATCCTAGCAATCATGTAGGAGCAAGTACTTAGAATCCCAGAAAACCCTAGCAACCAACCAATCAACATTCATGCAACCCTCCAAAACACCCTAGCAACCACCCAGAACACCCCAGTGAACACCTAGCAACCACCCCTAACACAAGTCCACGAAAAGCACTTAGAATTATTACTGTGTGTGAAATGTGTTATATAAATAAGCTTGCCTTGCCAGCATCCCACCCCGTACCAAAAAAAAACAACAACATGCAACCAACTAGCAACACCCTAGCAACCACCAAGAACACCCCAGCAACCACCCATTAGTTGTCAAAGTAAAGCACAAATTACCGCTATACATGAAAAGTGCAATTAAAATAAACTTGTTTGCCAGTAGGGGTGGGCGACATGATCAAATCATGATGAGTAATTTTATATCACGATAACAATACAGTATGAAATGAGCTATATAAATAAACTTACTTTGCCAGAAACCACCTAACAACCACCCATAAGTAACACACATCTACGTGAAGCACTCTGAATACAACTCTGCATGAAATGTGCTATATAAATAAACACCTTCTCGGCATTCCACCCCAAAAACTCCCACGCAATTATCTAGCAACACCCTAGTAACCACCCAGAAACCCCTTAGCAACCACCCATAACACCCCAAACCAGAACACCCATAACTATCCAGAACACTCAAAAATAATAATAATAATAATAATGATAATAATGATAACAATTAAAAACACAGGGAAACTCCCTAGCAACCCCCAGAGCCCCGTAGCAACACCCCGACAACCACTCACAGCATGCTAGAATTGTGTTGGTGAATTATGCATTGGCAAAAAGCACACATTTTCTTCAGGAAATGTAAAATTGTAATTTAGTTCTGCCTGGCAGTTGCAAAAAAACCCTCACAAACACTTTTATTCTCCCTCACTCAGAACCAACATTTCAATCTCCTTCCAGCAAACAGAGAAAGAGAGAAATAGAGAGAGAGAGAGAGAGAGAGAGAGAGAGACGAGGGAAAGGGTTTACAAATGCATGAAGGAGGGAGTGCACAGAAGAAATGGTACAGAAGATGAGTAAGATGAAGAGAGGGAAAGAGAACAGTTAGGGAAGGATGCACAGAAAGCATCCTGGTTCACTATGTAGTGCACACTGTTCCAGAGTGCAGTGAGTCTGTGTGTCATTATGTCAGAAATGGATTACTCTCAGATTAGAGCGCTCACACACTCACACACACATACACACACACACACACACACACACACACACACTCACGCACCTCTCTCTTGCATGGCTTGCGGATAAATCTGTCGCTCTGGATGAGTGCACTGCAAGATGGAGACATCAAACAAGCCTTGTCTTTCTCGTTAAGATTTCATTACATCCACAGGCGCTCACACACACACTCGCACACACACACATCCACTTAGCAGCATGAGGACTGTGTCATTAAGTGCAGCTTCTCCATCAGAGAATTGCAGTGAATTCCATGAGAGACGTCACATCAGCACACTCTTCCTTTGAAACGCTCTTCCAGAGACGAGCGTCTGTCGCCCCATCTGAGAATAATCCCAGCGCTCCGTATTGCTCAGACGTAGCTCTTTAATAGCACACACGACTTCTCATTTAGGAATCAGCGTTGTTTCTCCGAAGACATGAGACTTAGTTGACATAGTGTAAGAGTAAAATTAATGTCAAAAATGACTAAAGTTCATTTGATCTTGGAAAATTTTGACTGAAAATCTTCATATTTATTGAGATCTTTAGGAGAAACATCTGAGAAAATCCTGATTTAATGTTATTGCTGTCTGGGACAAACAATTTTCTTTCTTACAATGTTTCCTAAACAGCACAAACGTTTCCTTTGAGCTCACGGTTCTCACTGCACGGACACAGAGCACTGGACATGCTCTTAAAAATAAGGGTTCTTCAATGGTTCTTTGCAGGAACTTTAGTTTGCATCTTATCTAGAACTAAAAACCTTCTCTTACAGCATTATATGACATTAAATTACTCCCATAAAGCATCAAAGGAACCTAAAAAGACTCTCGAACACTATAAACATTAATAAGTTGAGTGAACTTGACTTAAACGAATAGTTCACCCAAAAATGAAAGAAGCAGATGAGTTTGTTTCTTGTGGATTGTGATGTTTTTATCAGCTGTTTGGACTCTCATTCTGACGGCACCCATTCACTGCAGAGCATCCATTGCTGAGCAAGTGATGCAATGCTACACTTCTACAAATCTGATGAAGAAACAAACTCATCTACAGTTTGGATGGCTTGAGGGTGTGTAAATTCTAATCTTCATTTTTGGGTGAACTATTTGGGAAATTTACGAGTTAAGAACTGATAACTTGATTGGTTTATCATTGACAACGATAGTTGGGTTTTCAGTGAAAAAGCTTCTCTTTTGGGATTATTGGGACTCTAAAAGGTTCTCCTGTAGCATCAGCTGTTAAAGCCTTCAAGAAAGCTTTATTTTCTGCTTGTGATTGTATTTTACAGCAGCAGAACCTGATAAACAGATGCTCCAGTAGTTGCTGTCATTGCAGCACACAAGGAAACAAATGTCACGAGTGTAATATTTGTTTCTCATTTAGTACTAATGAGGCTTTCATTTTTTAATTCTCTAATCCCCCCGGGGCGGCTGAATCGAGTCAAATGAGCCTGAACCAAACATTCTGTTCGAAGCCGTAGGAACCCTCACGGTAAAAGACATCTCAAGCAACACATCAGAGACAAAGAGATGAAACCCCCGAAGAACTAAGTGACATTTATGCCCAAAAGTCTATAAACAACAAAAGTTACTGAATAAAACTCAAGAGTTACAAAAGTCTTCATTGATCACTGTGGATTTCCTCTCATCCTCACGATAAATCAGGCCTTGAGGTATTCATCCAAACCAGCAAAACAATTCCCGTCTTCAAGCCTCTGGAGCGCTGAATAGCCCCTCTGTCACACCACAAGTGTATAAACAGAATATATATCAGCTCTTTCCATACAGTCCACAAAAAACCTACTGTGACGGTACCACGGTTTAATTATGGTCTCAGACACCTAATGATCGCTGCATTTGAATAGCATATATTTACATGGTCACTTGAAAATATAAAGGTTCCAATTAGAACCTTCGCACTCATGATGTCATATTGAGAATTTTTTAAAGAACAACAACCACATTATGCAATATTCCAACAATAATGCATATTCCATACAGCTGCAGAACAATATTCATACAAACAAACAGCTTATATATCAGCTATTTTACAGCTCAGTTTCAACTGCACAAATGTAAGGCTACTTCAAGAAAGTCGCAAAATACCACAATTTAAAGTGTTCACAAAAAGTAAGACACAGTATATGTTCGAAAACCACCATAGTGCATTTTTAAAACACCCTCATTGACTTGTTTAGGCTTTAAAAATATAATTCTGCCATTACAAAAGGTAACCAGTTTCTGTCTGTTATTGTGGTAAAAAAAAAAAAATCGTGGTAAATCGAGACACCAAGGTGAAAAGAAATTAAACAAAAATGACAACAATATTCCCAAAGCATCCCATATTAATTCATCTTTAATAAACAGCAGCTACAAAACTGATGTATTGGTACTTTGGCTGAAACTATGGTTGCCATGGTAACTTGTATAAGGGCGCAATATTGCAAAGAATATTAATCAAATTCAGCAAATATGAACCGCAGAACATTTTCTATTTTCATGTAGGGAAGTTACAGCAGGTGTGCGTGTGTGAGAGTGTGTGTTTGTGTACCTGGCCGTGTGTGTGTGTGTATGTGGATCTCTGTTGCCTTAGATACCACGACTTAAAAAAAGCATTACAGCCTCTCCTTCATAATCAATGAGATTTGGAATAGCGCATTAACGCACTGACAGCACGCTTCAATCGTAACGTCAGGTTGTTCGTGCGCATCCACAGCATTGTAATATCAGTGATGGTGGATATGGGTGGTGTACTGATCACGAAACACATTCTTCATCACGCATATTTTGGTAACTCACGCTCTTTTTGCGCAGGTTCAGTCCGTGCTTTAATAATCCGGGCAGATCTCGGATCTTCTGCTTGATTTGGACCTGATCCCTGGCGGTTCTGTTCCATCTCCAGCTCGACAGGAGTCCGTCCTCCGCGGTGCAGGGGATGCTGTCGGATTCCTCCATCATCATCATCCTCCTCCTCTTCCTCCACCTGCTCTTCACGCACACGGACAGCGGAGCGACATTCCGCCGCCGCTCGATGGATCTCCAGCCGCCGCAATGAGAGACGAGACCTGCCGTACACTGCTGCTCCACCCAGCGATCACGCACACACACACACTCACACACTCGCATAGAAACACATTCAGCGCTCACACACACCCCCGCTGGCTAAATGTGACCCTGGACCACAAAATCAGTCATCATTTTGAAATTGAGATTTATACATCATCTGAAAGCTGAATATATAATCTTTCCATTGATGCATGGTTTGTTATGATCGGACAATATTGGCTGAGATACAACTATTTGAAAATCTGGAATCTGAGGGTGCAAAAAAAAAAAAAAAAAAATATTGAGAAAATCACCTTTAAAGTTGTCCAAATGAAGTTCTTTGCAATGCATATTACTAATCAAAAATCATTTTTGATATTTTTACGTTAGGAAATTTGCTAAATATCTTCATGGAACATGATCTTTACTTAATATCTACTTAGATTTTTGGCATAAAAGAAAAATGAATAATTTTGACCAATAGAATGTATTTTTGGCTATTGCTACAAATATACCCCAGCGACTTCAGACTGGTTTTGTGCTCCAGGGTCACAAATGAGGACATTCGACAGACTTCTGCTTTTATACTGCATCAAACCTGCACCAAAAAGAAAACTTGTAATAAAATACATTATTTAGGAATCATTTCGCTAGTAAAACGGAGGTTCTGTCAGTTACTTAAGGCTATTAGCTCACTTCTGAGGATAATCGCTTGTGAAGTAAACCCGCGTTTAGCCGAAAGGTAAAACGGACAGTCTTGAAATCAACATTAAACTATATAATATTCCCAGTGCTGTGTAGATTACTCCGTAATCCGTTACTGATTCCAAATTACATGACAAAAATTGTAGTAACAAAGGTTGGGTAGATTGGCCTTCTTACAAACTGTAATCTGTTACTGATTCCAAATTAGGCTGCATGACAAAAATTGTAGTTAGTAACGTAATCCTTTAGATTACACATTTTAGGTAATATAATCAGATTACTTTTAGAGTACTTTTGATCTAACTCGTTTATCAAATTGATTCAAATAGGACACCATATTTAGGCTACATAAAAATACAAAGAATATATATGCATTTGTTGTTATTAACAACATGAAGTGTATTAAACATTATAGATCAAGGTTTCCCAGACTGGGGTTTGTGAAGGAACTGAAGGGGGTTATTAAAAATCTAATATTTTATTTGTTTACCTGCATGTCATGTGACCACGTCAGAGAACCAAAAAAACATGCAAATGTGATACTTCATTTGTAAAATATTTATTTTAAAATCTCAGGACTACTTCAAATAGGCCTGAATATATCAGATGAAAGATGTTCAGATGATGAATAAGTTTGTGAATTTGTGCATTTTAATGTGTTTGGAAGACAAAAGCCTTCCAGACGTATAAATGCATAACCTACAGAGTGATAATTCAAATAAAAATTAATCTTGAAATGTTGAGAAAACACTTAAATTCTTATTACATTTTCAGAAAATTTAGTAAGAATATGAATAAATGACTAATAATTTGTTATACTAATGTATGTGAATAATATCATGTAATCAGTAAAAAAGTAAGTGTAGTCTGATTATGAGCGTTTTAAAATGTAATCTAATTACAAGTACTTAATTTTTGGAATCTGATTACATAATCAATAATATTTCAAACAACTTTTTCTGAGATTAGCATCTGGCATTCATCATTACTACTTTAAATGATAATTTTATGCACCGTTTTTACTGAATATAAAATGGACATGAAGGCATGCGAGTATCTGTGTATTGTTCATATATAGTAAATATTGTAATTATGATCCATCCTTGCATGGCTTCAACATATATATTTGAGAAATTAAAAAAGCAACCATAAATACATATATAGCCTCAAGAGGTCATAAAGTGGGCCATTTTAGCTGATGTGGGAGATACTAATGATGTTATTTTGCAGATCTCAGCATTTTTCCCATCGCATGAAACCTTGCTTTTAGATGTTTAGCTTATGTTGTTTCTAAATGTTAATATTTCAGAAGTAATTGGCACGTCAGGGTGTCAATCCTGCTATCACTCCAGTGTAGGACTGTTTTCATGTAATGCTAATTGTAAATAATAGAGACTAATGATATTTAATAAGTTACAAGTTATTTAGCAATAATAAAAGAACAAAATAATTAATGCATGAATCTTTTTTCCAGAATAATGCATGAATAGTAGCATAATAGCCTATTCATAAATGGGGCAAATACTGTCAAAATACAAAAAGTATCTATGCTGATAAAAACAAAGATGGCACATCTTTCATTGCTCCTTTGCTCTGGAACTTTAGCACTTAAAATCCACTGATCGGTGTGTCTTTGTAATTATTATTTTGTGCTGCAATTTACTGATTTGGCAGCCCAAAATAGCCCATTTTATATAATTCTTACCCTGTGTTTTCTAAGAGACACGGTCCAGCCAAAAACGATTTTTCCCAGCTGGTCCGGATCAATGAGACGCACAGAATCGTTTAACCTCTTACTGACCAGCTTCTTCTACACCCAAGTTCACAATCATGGAGAATTTTATTGCATTTCATTTCTGATCTTGAAATTTAAGTTACGAATGCAAGGTTAACATGTCAATTACATTTGAACTATTTCAGCAGAAAATATTTTATATGGAAATTTTTATGATTATGATTATTATTCCAATCAAACTAATATTGTTTATTTTATAGATAAATATATTCTGGAAAAAAAGTATAAAATATAAGTTCGAAATGCAAGGTTGACAATTCAGTTAAATGTATTCATATTAACAATACAGGTGTGTTAAAAAGAACCCAAAACAATTTCAGCAGAAAATATTATTTAAAAATAAAATATTTTTTTACACACACACGTACTTTATTTCTTTAATGAGTACAAATCCAGTCACATTTTTGCAGAAAATAGAATTTTACATGGAAAATAAAAGTATTTACATTATTTATATAATTTTATATATATACACACACTGTCACATTTAAATGATCAGTGGATCAATTTTATATTTGAATAAACATGAGCTTTGCACCAAAACGACTGTCTTATTGCACACTGAAAGGGACACAGATCTCAGCGTCTAAAGGACGCGTCTACTATGACCCACATGTCTGAATAAATGAATCCGTGTGAAATCAATATCAATGTTCAGAGGTTCACATCAATAGAACTGGTTTGATCCTCAGCTCTGTGGTGCTTCTTGGGACGGTACGCTGTGTTAAAGCATTGATCCTGCTGTTTGTCTCTTAAGACTGTTATTCGTGATCCTTGATTCCATACAAAACACCTCAAGCGTTTTCCAGCATCATGGAATGGAGTTATCACTAGATTTTGTCAGTAACAAGGTCAGAAGCAGGTCTGTGATTTGACACAGATTGTTTGGGTGCTCTGGCATGTATTTGATGACGGGCGGACAGACGGACGCCTGGGGTTGTTATCCATTAGCAGGTTGGCAGGCGTCCGCACTGCTCACAGATGCATGATGGGACAGAAACAGCGACGCAGCTGAAACCTCCAGGATGCTTTTGGAATAAGCAAAGTGTTCACGATCCATGAGCTGATCTAAAGCCGAGGCCTGCCTCTCACTGTATGAAGAAAACCAGTATCTCCACATCTCGCATGAAAGAAAAGCTGATGATCTGTCAAAATGAAAGATCACCTCTACACGGCTGAATGGAGCACATGCCTGGAGGACACCAGCGTGTGTGTGTGTGTGTGTGTGTGTGTGTGTGTGTTAGAGGTACCTAATGGCTAGTCCCGGTGGAGTTGACTGGGGCTGGTGTGTGTGTGTGTGTGTGTTGTGGGTGTGTCTGTGTCTGTGTGTGCTCTAATTTCAGGTGTAACGCCGAGGTGTTGGATGACATGAAGAACACAGAGGGAAGCAGGTGTTCAGTCTCGAGGATCTGCAGAGAGAGAGAGAGAGAGAGAAACAGCGATTAACTGGATTCCAGTGGACGCTCTGTGATCATTTGGAATATAAAGGATCATGATGGAGAGGGAATAAAAGTCCTCTAAGAATCTAAAAAGGAATTCTGGAAAAAGAAGCGTTACCATTGGGACACGTGGAGGTTGAACTTGATCTTCAGCTTTCATGTCCAGGTCAAAAATCTTCCTCATGTCGTTGGTTTTCCCCCACAATCCACTGCAAACTTGCATTCAGATCTGACCAGGGTTGTATTTAACTAAAACCTTTACAAATGTACTAAAACAACTAAAACTCAAATAAAAATATATAAAATAATAAATATATGGACATAAAAAAACTAAAAAAAAACAAAAACTTATCATTAAAATAAAAACTGAAAATATAAAAATTAAAACTACAATAAAAAGACAAAACCAAAAAAATTACTAAAACTATATAGTTAGAAATGAAAATCTAAAAAAAAGATTTCAAAAATGACAAAGCAAAAAATTACTTTATAATTAAAATAAAAGCTGAAAATATAAAAATGAAAACTGTAGTAAAAAATAAAACAAAAAAATTCCTAAACCTTGATTATTATAGTGAAAACTGAAAATATAAATAAAAACAACAAAAAGACAAAACAAAAAAAAAATTACTAAAACTATATTATTAGAAATGAAAATCTACAAAAAACTATAACAAAAATAACAAAACACAAAAATTACTAAAACTAAAAATATAAAAATAAAAACTATAATAAAAAGACAATATAAAAAAATACTAAAACTCATTAATAAAAACTGAAAATCTAAAAATAGAAACTAATAAAACATGACTGAACCCAAAATATAATAAAACTATCATTAAAATGAAAAATGAAAATATAAAAACTATAATAAAAAATAAAAATATCTCAAGACAAAAATACTACAACTTTATCATTAAAACATTTTTTTTAATATACTAAAATATAGGTTATCATTGTTTATATTAAAATATTGCTTCATTATATTAAACATGCGGAAAATAATTCTCTATATTGTATTTACATAAAATATATCTCATCAAAAAATAATTTTAGAGGATTTTTATTTGATCCCATTAGGATTCTTTGGGAAACAATCATATTTTTTTGCATTTCTGTTTTGGTGCTGTTCGTGATAAAAAATAAATATAAAATAAAAAACAGTTGAAAAATAAATTTTTGATAGAATGTGCACTCATCTGATGATGAAGGTATTTGTGAGCGTTATCAGTGTCCCTCTGGGAGACGCGTCTGTGTGTTGTTCTGTCTGTTGTGATGTTCTGCTGCATTCAAACACTGAGAGTCTATTCTTAGAAAGGCTTATCATGATTAAAAATACTCTGTGAATTTTCTGTTAATCCCTGCGTTGAAGTATTTACACACCAGTCCTTTCCTCTCAGCGCTGATGTCATGTGATCTGATGCTCGGTGAAGTGTGTGACGCCGCAGGTCTGTTTAATGTGTTCAGAGTCCCAGCGGAGAGAAACCACGCTATAAAACACCACAGTACACTAATGCTGAAGTAAAACCGGTAAAATGGGTAACTAACTGTACAAGTTGACAAACAGACCTGGAAAAGAACATTAGGTTAACATTTTATACTTGAATAAAGGAAACATGTATATTTTAATGTGTAGTATATATTTAATCCATAATTTTGTCTTCGTCTGTAATATTCCAGATATCGTTTCATTTGATTTTAAAGGGGTCATCGGATGCCCATTTTTCACAAGTTGATTCTTTGGGGTCTTAATTAAAAGTCTATAACATACTTTGGATAAAATTTCTCAATGGTAGTATAAAACAACACCTTCTTGTCAAAATCAGCTCTGTTTTAATCAAGCCATTCTACTCCATGTTGCTTTAAATGCTAATGAGCTCTGCTGACCCCGCCCCTCTCTTCCGTGGGGTGTCCAGCAGTACTGTTTATTTTAGCCACGAAACTGGCTAACTAGCACATTATTAGGAAAGGCAATTTGCAAAGATCAGGGATCAGAGCTTTCACTTCAAAACGAAAGTAACCTTAATCCTCTGTGTCTTCAGCAGCTCAGATGTCAGGAATAATTGACGCCTGCGATATTCATCATTACATCCAACAACACCTCAATCACTAAAATTGGAGATATCTTGTCTTCCCTGCACCGGAGTCGGACAGCTCTCATCTCACTCAGGGCAGGTCTGATGTGCAAAAATGTGCACTATATTTATCATGTTCTTTTAGATTATATACATATATGATTTTAAAATGACATACTTTTACAGTTAAAATGTATCTTATTGTAAATAAATGTTTATAATAAAAAGTGACATTTAACAAAACTAACTGTAAAACTATCATATAGGAATCATCTATATATTATACATATATATATACACATATATATACACACACACACACACACACGATAGATAGATAGATAAATAGATAGATAAATAGATAGATAGATAGATATACTGTATACAGAGGGTGTGTGTGTGTGTGTGTGTGTGTGTGTGTGTGTGTGTGTGTGTGTGTGTGTGTGTGTGTACCCTATATAACATCCTGATTTGAGAAAGGGGATTTCTCACACACACACACACACACAGACACACACACATATATATATACATATATATATATATATATACGTACAGTTCTGTGTCTTGTTAACTTGCCAATGCTTCAAAACAAAACTCGAAATATCTTTCAAAGATTTGATGTCACTAAACTCGCAAACTTTGGTAAATCCAGCGATGATTTCATCCTTGAAAGAGTTCATCCTCAGTAAACACAACTTTTCCAAACAGACTGGAGAAAAACCCTGTGAGCTTTCTTGGAAGCTGTGTAAAGTCAGCCAATCACATTAGAGCTTACTAGATTGAGAAAGTGCGGGCGTCCCGTCTGATGCTGAGATGAGTGCGAGTCCACAGAAGAGCGTCTGCATGTGAAAGTGAGAAAAGAGAGTGAAGAAAGTCTTTCATCTTAAACCTTCTCCTCTCCAGTTACTGCTCTCACACACAGACAGATCTTCAAACACACCCTTGATTAAATATTGAAGAACGCCCATGGCTCTCTAACAGAACACAACCTCCAAAAAAGAGAGGAGACCAGGCTTGGTACCAACCCAAGGAAACGTTCCTTCATGAACAGCATCTTTGTTGGTGAAACATTGCTATCAGGCAGTCAGATTTTAGAGTTAGGCTTCAAGTTTAGCTGGTTTAAAGGGATAGTTCCCCCAAAAATTAACATTTTATCAGCATTTACTCACCCTCAGGTTGTTCCAAACTCTTTGAGTTTCTTTCTTATGTTCAACACAAAGATATTTTGAAGAATGTTGGTAACCAAACAGTTGCTGGTATCCATAGTATTTTTATTTATTTCTCCATATTAGGCTACTGAAGTCAATGGCTACCATCAATTGTTTGTTTTCATTTTCAACTGTCCCTTGTGTGATATCTGCTGGTAACTCGTGTTTAGGCTTACTAGATTAAGAGTCCAAAGATATTAGTAAAGACACAACACACAAGAACTGTTCACACCGACTGTGTTTCTTATTCTGATCATGTTCTGTTCTCTGACTCCACAGGATACTGTCTCCACCTAGTGGTAAGAACCACCATACATCACAACTTGAAGTTACTATTTTTTGGCAAGAATATTGTTTCGGGACCAACAAAAGGTAAAATCACTGTCATGCCTTACTTTACAAATGTGGACCACAAAACCAGTCTTAAGTTGCTGGGGTATGTTTGTAGCAACAGCCAAAAATACATTGTATGGGTCAAAATTATCCATTTTTCTTTTATGCCAAAAATCATTAGGATATTCAATAAAGATCATGTTCTATGAAGATATTTTGTACATTTCTTACTGTAAATATTAAAACTTAATTTTTGATTAGTTGTATGCATTGCTAAGAACTTAATTTGGACAACTTTAAAGGCGATTTTCTCAATATTTTCATTTTTTTGCACCCTCAGATTCCAGATTTTCAAATAGTTGTATCTCGGCCTAATAATGCAAAGCTTATTTATTCAGCTTTCAGATGATGTATAAATCTCAATTTTGAAAAATTGACACTTAAGACTGGTTTGGTGGTCCAGAGTCACAAAATAGACTATAATAAGTAATTGTGTTTAAAACATGCAGTACCGCCGCTCCCTATACGCAGAGTACGCACTACGCAGTTTGCACAGGGAACCAACTCCCAAAGGGGGCACCATCCCAGTTGCTCAAAAAAATAAAATAAAAAAAAGTTATGCGCCATTCCCGCATCCGCTTGCACCTCATTTTTGCGGCTGAATGAATGCAAATTATCATAATTGATGGACAACTATGCCCGTGAAAAGACATCAGCAATCCGGCGCCAAGAAAAAAAGATGAAAACGAAGCCCTGCGTCACTTTCAGGTAGGCTACATTCATTATCCTGTGGAACTTTTTTGGGTGTTGAGGTTAATAACAAGTTTTACTGTAATGTCGGTAATAATTTCACCAACATCAATGCATCTAATATTCTCTCCAAGTTTCCATGTTCACTTACGAAAGTTAGCCATGGTTTTAACAGGAATAAAAAATAAATAAATAACATGGTTTTTGTAGCCATGGTAACCGCAAATTAACCAAAGTTTTGTTCCTTCAAATAATAATTTACAAAGTAGTATTAAGATAATATTTTTGTGGTTATAAAAACAAACCTAAGTCAACAACAACCTTTAAAATGACTTAAATAATATATACATTTTATAAAAACAATGAGGCAACCCTGCTGAAAAACAAAAAAAACAAAAACAATAGAACAATCACAGAAAATTATAATACCATCACAAATGAATCACAAACAAATCACAAACACCATTACAAAAATTACAAACCATCAACTTTTAACCATTAAAACATGGTTTTCTGTAGTGGGGCAGACCTGACCTTTTAAAGGAACACTCCACTTTTTTTGGAAATAGGCTCATTCTCCAACTCCCCCAGAGTTAATAAGTTGAGTTTTACTGTTTTTGAATCCATTCAGCCGATCTCCGGGTCTGGCGAGAGCACTTTTAGCATAGCTTAGCATAGATCATTGAATCAGATTAGACCAGTAGCATCGCGTTCAAAAATGACCAAAGAGTTTCGATAGTTTTCCTATTTAAAACTCGACTCTTCTGTAGTTATATCGTGTACTAAGACCGGCGGAAAATGAAAAGTTGCGATTTTCTAGTCCGATTTGGCTAGGAACTATACTCTCATTCCGGTGTAATAATCAAGGAACTTTGCTGCCGTACCATGGCCGCAGCAGGCGCAGTGATATTACGCAGTGCCTGAAAGTAGTCCCCAGCTAGGTAACTAGTTATAATATAGCTGGGGACTACTTTCAGGCGCTGCGTAATATCACTGTGCCTGCTGCCGCAGCAAAGTTCCTTGATTATTACGCCGGACTGGGAGTATAGTTCCTAATCATATCGGCCTAGAAAATCGCAACTTTTCATTTTCCGCTGGTCTTAGTACACGATATAACTACAGAAGAGTCATGTTTTAAATAGGAAAACTATCGAAACTCTTTGGTCATTTTTGAACACGATGCTACTCGTCTAATAGGATTCAATGATCTATGCTAAGCTATGCTAAAAGTGCTATCGCCAGACACGGAGATCGGCTGAATGGATTCGAAAACGGTAAAACTCAACTTATTAACTCTGGGGGAGTTGGAGAATGAGCCTATTTCCAAAAAAAGTGGAGTGTTCCTTTAATACAAACAAAATTTAATGTTCATCCCTCCTGGGGTGGTGCCGCTCTTCTCTCTAGAAATATGGCACATAGTCTCAGAGTTTGTACTTCACTAACTGGAGCCCAGGTCAGGAAGCAGACAGACTGGCTAAACCGACCGTCTGCTAGCCGCCTCATGTCACAGAAGTCAGTTAACTCTCAGCACATAGAGACTCCTTCACCTAGATATCACACTATAGAGACTGTGTCTGTTCCCCGAACTAGAAAATACAGAAAACATCCAAACCAAAGTAATAGTAACAATTTAATAGACGTTCAACAAATAAAAAATAAAAAATTACAGACAAAAAAATTATAAAGCTTGACTTACTGAATATCAGGTCCCTTTCTAAGAAAGTGCTTTTTGTGAATGATATGATCACTGATCATAACCTAGATGCGCTCTGTTTGACAGAAACCTGGCTCAAACCAGATGAATACATTACTTTAAATGAGTCTATCCCCCAAGATTACTGTTATAAAAATGAACCACGTCCAAAAGGTAAAGGAGGAGGTGTTGCTACAATTTATAGCAATATTCCCAGTATTTCTCAGAGGGCAGGCTTTAAGTATAACTCCTTTGAAGTAATGGTGCTTCATATAACATTATCTAAAGAAACAAGTATTAATGATAAATCCTCTGTGATGTTTGTACTGGCTACTGTATACAGGCCACCAGAGCACCATACAGACTTTATTAAAGAATTTACTGATTTTCTATCGGAGTTAGTGCTGGCTGCAGATAAAGTCCTAATTGTTGGTGATTTTAATATCCATGTTGATAATGAAAAAGATGCATTAGGATAAATAATACAATTTATTTATTTACTTTTATATTATATATATTTATTAAAGTTCTATTTTGACTCCTATAGTAGTTTTTTTTTTTTTTTTCACTTCCATAATATTTAAGGGAGGGGGCACAACAATAAAATCCCCCTGCTAAAAAACAAACAAACAATAGAAGCCCAATAGAAACCATCACAGAAATTCCAACGGTTTCCATTAAAATACCATTATGAACCATTAGCTTTTTTCCAGTAAAACCATTGCAATATTCCTTTTTGTAGTGTGTTTTGGGCATTTTTCCAATAGCATTTAACATCCCACCAATAGAAACCATCACATACCAGTAGACACCGTTATAGTTTCCATTAAAACCAATACAATTCCCATTATAACCATTACATTTTCTATTGTGTTTTGGGCAGGGTTCTATTGTTTTTTTCAGCAGGGCCTGCTTAGGGCACCCATTTGGCCAGCAGCAGCCCTGAAAACATATAAACTAAACTGGGAATTACTGGAAAGAAGTGTTTTACTGACATCTTGTGGTTGCTTTACAGAACTTTTATAATGTCCTGTTCAAACAAATAGAAGATCCTATTCTGTATGAAAAAAACGGCACACCAAAACTTTTCAGAAGTCTGCCATAATCCACTTTATAGCCTACATATATTGTACAGTAACGTGACAAAGAAAGAAACCGTTATTGTGGTAAAAGTAATTTGAAAGTCAATTACCCAGCAGCTGTTTCAGGAAGGGAGAGTCCTCCAAATTTTCTGTGTGGATAGATTTGAGGGGAAACCACCAAAAGCAGAAAATCTCCCAAAAATAAAGTTTTGGCAAAAATGGTGTATTTTCCCAACGCTGGTCTTGTTCAGACCTTCAATATTAGCGGTCTGACTCGCTAAGTTAATGTATACATCGACTTTTTTCGCTAATTTTCGTGGCGGAGTTACATCTTGCGGAGTCCAAATCGTCTTTTCACGCCCAAAGTTACTTTAATATTGTCTTAAAGAGGTTTTACGCAAAAAGTATTACATTTCTCAGACTTACCTGTTAAAATGATCAATAATGACTAGCTACTTATGTGTTTTGTCGATGCTACCTGGCAGATGCTGATCCCGCTCAACGGTTGATCTGCTGTTGCTATAGTTACCCGCGAATTCTGTTCTGGAACTATGAAAATACGCGCTCTTTCTGTCTTACTTCAGTGTTTACTATTCAAAACGTTTGATGAAACGTTCCTTAAGCAAGATGTAAAATTAAAGGTTTTAAGATATTCATGAACATTTTAACAGAGCATATGTAGTCAGTTTGTAGGCCAAACCTTACCCGTTGTTTCCCTCAGCTATTTTCAACTGTAAATTTTTTTTAACCAATTTCTAATGGGTTTCATTATTATACATGCAAGGAAAAGAAACCTTCACATTTTGTTCTACAAAAACATAAATTATACACATTTAAACTGCAAATGTGCATTTTGAAGGCACAATTTTGTTTAAAAAACAAATCCATAACAATAGGGCACAATGAACTGTATTAATATGAAGGAATTTTCCGTATTGATTTTTATTTTGCATTCCATTTTAGAGCTAAGGGAAATGTCTGTAAAGTGGCAGGAAATGATCACTTTCCTTTTTCTTTTTTTTTTAAACAGTGTATGTTGCTAACAACTTGCTATAAGTACTACACATGTCTGATTCATCAAGCATGTAATCTTGCATCCTTCCTAGCCGTTTCTTCATTAAGCAGAACATCATGAGTCCAACTATTCCTTCTACCCTGTTGTCTTGAAGATGCACGCTGCAATTCACATCTGCATGTCATCATTTCCTGCACAGCGAGAGAGTGACGTGAGAGATTTCACTGGAGAAAATGCTTAGCTCAGCAAAACTCACACATTTTGGCTAACGCTTGGGCCTGTTCTACATACATCATGTACCACAGGCTCTTTGGCACAAAACACATTTCTGTGACTCATCACGGATCAATTATTGCGTGTGGATGCCGGTGTTTGCTCAAACCGGAAAATCTAAAGTTGCTCAGTTTCAAAGCGTAAGAATCTATTTTTGGAGCATTGGGGTCTGATTCTCTTTTTTCAACAGTACTGTTTGTGGCGGTTGCATTGCACTCTTGACTTCAGTTACATTTGGTGACAGTGATCGGCAGAAATAAAAAAAACCCACAGTTTCGGAAACCAAAAAGCTAAAAACACCCACACAATCACACTTCATTTCTGTGGAAAAAGGCCTTAGCATAAATGTGAAAATATCTATATCTGCACATCTGTAGTTTCACAACATATTTCTGTGAAAAACCTTTTGTTTAAGCTCAACTTCACAACATGTGCTGACTCCAAAAAGAGTAAAATAAACCCAATAAACAGGTTTTACTCATTTCTTACTTATTCTATTCCTCACTGGTCAAAAGACCAGTGTATGTTGTGTTTTAGATGCTAATATTTTAAACTACAGACAACCGGCCTAACCGTTTCCAAACCTCTAAACCATCAAAACCTTCTGCTCCAATAACTTCACCACAAAGACCAACTTGGTAAACCAGTTTGGTTATACTGGTGAACGGCAACAAACCAGCACTAAAAAAGTTCACTCTAAGCTGGTATATTTAACAGAACTTGAAAAGTAGTGTAAAAGCAAAACCACTATCTACATCCGTTCCAATTTATTATATAAACTAGATTAACATTCAGATGGCAACTGGATGCAAAATGCAAGGTCATGAGAAAGATATATGATATACTGATAGGACTTCTCAGAAAAAGTAAACACTTTCACTAGTTCATCCGTTAATGACCCAATTTTCGTGGAATAAATGCAAGGAACCGCCTTTTATCTCTTCAGAATCACCAGTCACACCTCGAACGTGGTTTCTGCTGTAGGCAGCTTCACCTCAGAGCTTCATGCTGTAGAAATTAACCATGAAATGGCAGAAGAAACGTTACTAAACTCTGCCATTTCTCGTCTATCACCACCCACTGCAGCTTGTGCCAAAGATGGAAATAAACACAGTAGAATGGCAAAGTATGGGCATTGTTAGAATGCAACCTCATTGTACAGGAATCGGTAGCAATTAACAGTAACTAGTCTGCATATACGGTATAAGCGTGCTGTACTTTAAAAAGCTGTGCATTGAATATTTATCAAGTTGAGATGCATATAAAAGGAATATTAGCTAATGAATTAATAGTAAAATTAATATTATATATATATATATATATATATATATATATATATATATATATATATATATATATATATATATATATATATATATATATATATATATATATATATATATATATATATATATATATATATATTAAATATGCAGTTCAAATATTTTTCTTATATAAGTGCCAATAAACAGCAAGTTACCATTGTGACATGCCCTACTGTATATAGGCATCTATAAATAAATAAAATTCTAATAAAAACAACAAATTAATAAAAGTGTCAAAACCTAAGGCTTGTATCAATCACAGTCACTGAGATTTAAGAGGGGAAAAAAGTAAAAAGATAAAAAAATGCATCTTATTCACTATACGATGAAAAATGTTTTATCTGAATCTAACAATTATAAACTTAAACTTTAAGTCCATACTACTTTGTATGTAACCTTTTATTAATAATAACAACACAGGAAAAATTAAATAATAAAAAAATAAAAAAGCAGTGTTGTTAGCTAAAGCTATTAAAATACTGCAAAAACAATAATAAAAATGAGATAAAGTAAAAACTAATTAAAAACTAAAATGTTACCTTCACAACTAAACTGAAACTACATGAAATAAGTTTAAGTACCAAAATTAATTAAATGAAGTAATAAATCTGAATTAAAAATAAAACTATAAAGAAAAACTTAAACCATACATACACATACACACACACACACATATATATACATATATATATATACATATATACATATATTAATTAATATAATTATATATATATATAGACAAAGTAAATATTCTGGCAAATTTTCAGGACTCAACTAGGGCATGATTTTTGTCCCTTTTTGCCGAAGCAAAACCTGGAAACTTCCACTATTGCTCAAAATAATATCACCCACACTCCATTATAACATCTCCTCAGCTTCACGCATCAATATTTCCCCTCCTAAAGGGGAATCTTCTGTTACAAAAATCGCAATCAATATGCATATTAACTAGTGGCCTGCGGTCTTCACTGAGGTCCTTAACGACTCCAATCAAAGCTGATATATTACAGAATGAGATCACTTAGAGAAAGCAGAATTTAAAAAGGAGAAGGAAAAGACAGAGACAGAGACAGATTACTTTTTACACATTACTTTCACTTCTTTTATTTGTAAAGCTCATGCATGTATAATAGACGATTCCTTTCTTAGAATTACAATAAAAGAAACTGTTAGAAACTGAAACCATATTTGCAGCAGTTTGTAAGATAAATCTTTCAAAGATGTGATATTTAACTCATGCTCAAGTGCACCGAGGACAAAAGCTGCTATAACACAAATGATGCTCACACCAAATGTTGATTTAATCTAGTTAATAGAAGTTAATTGATAAAGAAAATCTATTTATGACTTTATTTCCTCATTTTTACACAAGTGCCTAAAACTTTTAACAGTGCTGTAAGCTTTGCAGGAAGGTTTCTTGAAGCGTCTCGGAGACGTTGCCACAGTTCTTCTGGATTTAGTCTGTCTCAGTTTGTTCTGTTTCTTCATGTCATTCCAGACAGACTGGAAGTCCAAACTATACAATTTTTTGTATGTCACTTTATAGTTTCCAAAATTAATACAATTGATAATATCAAAATGAACATGCATGCAATTTCCTAAATTTCAAGGTTACTGCTTAGTTTTGAAGTTATCCTAACAGGAGCAGAAGGGCTGTTTTCAAGCATATTGCATAAATTAAATGTATTCTGAAGCACAATATAAAAAACTTACATGAGATATTTGAAAAATAACTCTGAGAACACTTACTGGCCTGTTGCTAATTTCCTTTTCTGACAAACCTATTTAACTGCAGCATTCCTCTAATTTACACTGTGTAGTGGACAGCACACTCTCTGACCACGATAGTGATTGGATCTTGGTGGCCTAACATAAGCAAACTGTCCAACGCCATCAGATAAGGATGCCAGGACAATAGCCAAACACCTCTTAGAGGGCAAGACCACCACCTTTGGTACAAAGCACGGGAAGGACAGGACTTCCTATTGGTCAAAATGCAGTTTCTGACCTTCATCCACCAACAGACTGATTCCTCAGGTTTTGGCTTGTGACCACCATAAAAATTCCTTAGGACCTCCAGAAGCGCAGCAGTGGGTGAAACAAAGAGATCACAGAAATCCATCCAAATCCATTCATAACTATAACCAGGTTCTTAAACCTTAAACTGATGCAAACTACAACACACACATCTCATACTTATTCAGAGAAAGAAGTATTCTCAGTGACAGCGACGTGTAGTGCAGCATCTTACACAAACTCAGCTGTTAAAGGGATAGTTCACCCTAAAATGAAAATTCAGTCATCATTTGCTCATCCTCAAGTAGTTCCACACCTGCATGAATGTTTTTGTTCTGCTGAACACAAAGGAAGATATTCTGAAGAATGTGGGAAAAGGAGCAGTTCTGGGGCACCATTGACTTTCATAGGATTCGGCAGAACAAAGAAATTCATGCAGGTTTGGAACCACTTGAGGGAGAGCAAATGATGACTGAATTTTCATTTTTGGGTGAATTATCCCTTTAATGGACAATTGAATGCATGCATGACAGTTCAGTCTTTTTCCATCATGTCTGGTAATTCTGGTTGAGGTTTGGTAAGTGAATATTTATTTATTCATTCATTCACTTTTTAACGGCATGCCAGCATCAAGGCTATTTTCACGGCGATCTCTGAATAATTAATACAAGGTATACAATTAACAAAAGGTTATAAAAGACATTTCAGATGTTGGTAAGTGAATGATGCATTGGTAAAAATTTCTAAATGTGTGTTTGGTCTCCAGGAGGAAGGAAGGGTGGGCCACACCGTGTCCCCCCCGCTCTAATGGAAACAGCCTGGAAATGGCGAAGCGCCAATCTCCTCCTCATCGGAAAGAGATAAAGGTACCTTGCCAAAATACACTCCTCGTTCAGCCTGTGAGAAGAGAGATATTCTACATTCAGAGTCTTCCTCCAGCAAGACAACACCAGATGCAGCACGTCCCGAGACTCCACCCTAGAGAGACAAAGCAGACCAACCAAGATCTGAGTCTCTAGCCCAGAGAGGCAGAAGACACACAGAAATCTGTAACAAGCAAACCTTCACTTCAAGGTACCTTTTGCTTGCGTGTTCCAGGCTAAGGACCTTCTGCACCTACTCTCAGGCCACATCTGCGTGTTCCAGATTCTAGGACCCTTTGGTGCTCCAGGAGATCAGCATCCTCCAGCGCTTCGTGTCGAAACGGACTCCTGCTCCTTTCCATCACTGCATTGTTACCAGCACAACCAAAAGTCACCGCCACCGGACGGCTCACTCACCACAGAGAACGTAAATATCACCCATCCAAACCTCTTGCAGAGACCTTGGCATTGTTGTGTATTACCAGTATATATCTCATTTACATTAGATATTATATAGCTGATTGCAGTTGATAAAAAAGAATAGGTATTTGTTTGATGCATAATAAGGTTCTTCACCTTACTTGTTTCAGAGTAGCAACAGTTTATCTTTCCAGATAACTTAGCTCTGACATAGCAACACCCAACATAATCACTTGCATTTTATGCATCTTATAAACTTCATTCCTTTTCCATTCATGGTATTCATTTAGCAGTTGTTGATTACTCTTGTTACGGTGACCGTGAGGTGACATGTTCGGTTCACTTAGTTTTGTCGTGGCCACGAGAAGCTAGCTAAACATACACTGTAAAAAATCCAATTAACAAAATGTTAGAAGGGCAGAAATATTTAATTTTATTGCTTGGGCTTAGTTTAGAAGACATATTATATTAAAGTTAAAACATTAAATGAGTGGTTATTTTCAAATCCAAAAATCTAATAAAAACAAATCCAGCCAACACTGAGATCGTTCTGCACGCGCCTGAGTGACTTCGCGGGAGAAAAGGCGCACTAAATAAATGTAAGTTGCACTAAATAAATGTTGCACTAAATAAATGTAAGTTGCACTAAATAAATGTTATTTTTTTAGACTAAATTTAACGAGAAAATCATGCAACATATTCGATTTTTTTGAGTGGACATTTAGAAAGTGTTTCATGAGTTGTACATCCGAAGAAAAGCGAATATTTAAGTGTAGGCTATGTCAAGTTTAGGTGTCAGGTAAGTGGCGATGAATAAATATTTGTACTTAACGTTAGACTGAATTTATCAAAATGTATATTAAAAAGGTGTAAATGTTTTATTTAAAAGTATATGTTTATACACAAACGAACAAATAAATAAAAACAGAATAAACGTTGCATGATATGTCTGAGGAAAATTTAAGTGAAGGGAACGCCACAAGTAACTTAGCCCTTGTTTAATTCATAAAACACTTAATGTCAAAAGCTGTGCTACTATAATGAATTTTAGCTCATTTTGGCGTGTTGTATGATATTTTTGTGTTTCCGTGGCGTGAAAAGATCACGCGATCTTTCTCTCTTTTATAAGCCATTATGCTCAATACGACTAATGTAAACCACAGTAATGCGCTCATTTGAAGTTAACATGGGCGTGTTGAATAGATTTTAGCGTGTGTAAACTTTTGCAATTGTCCCGAAGTAAAAAGACGGCATTAAACGTGACTAACAACCAGCCACGATGAAATGTTTTCAAACGGGGCGGATTAACGTTACACGGCGTTTCTGCTCTCTTGAAGGCGCTTCGGAAGAGAAGTTCGTCGTTCTGAACAAAAATGAATAACCGAATCGTTTCACAAGACCAGACCACTCCACTGCAACTACAACTACATCCAGTCCTTATCCAGATCAGATGTTCGCCGTAGCCACCCAGATCCAGACCGTATCCAGATCATCTAGATGAGCCCCAGAGACAGATCCCCTCCGAAGACCTTGTTAGCCATCGGGACAAGACCTCGAGATCCAGACGAGTCCTCCGCTCAATCTGACCTGTGTTGCAGCCTAAAATTAAACCACGCCATGCTGGTTTCGTCTGGCCAGAGGAGAACTGCCCCCCAACTGAGCCTGGTTTCTCCCAAGGCTTTCTACTCAAATTGATTCTACAGCATGTGGAGCAGTCATTATATATAGATCAGTGGGAGCCTGTAGCTCTCGCGGTGCTTTGATGTCATACAACGATCAGTGCCGCTGCATTAGAGGACGTCATATACGTTTGAAGCCGGCGCGAGAAAGCAAAACCATGACGGAGGCAGAGGATCAAACCTCTACCAGAATTATTTCTGCACCTTCATGTTTTCAATCCCAAAAAACATGACTAAACGGTATGCAAAGTAACATAGCACTTTATTTTATTTCAGAAAGTATTTTTTCTGCTCATTTTGTTGAACATTTGACTATTATCTTCATGTGCAAGTTCATGGTTCAAGGTACTTTAAATATACACTGTGTATGCGTATGCTCCTGAAATAAAAGTTTAGAAAGATGCGATACATTATTTTTGTTAATATGACTCATCATATACAGTCTCTTTCAAGGGTATAGTTAACCATTTTCCATTGTCTAGTCTTTAATAAGCAAACAAAAATCACAATAAATTGTAATTTCGAATCGCAAAAGTGACTGCTAAGATGTGTTTTTTTTTATTGCGAGTCTGTATATTAAGTGTATCATTCAACTTTTCAACTTTTTCCCATGTTTTAGAGAGAATTTAAAAAAAAAATGTTTTAAAATCGTGTCACATATCAATATCGAATCACAATACTTGTAGAATCAAAATTCTTAATTTTTTATTTTTTTTTTAAAATCACATTACATATCGTATCAACGTATCGGGATAGTAGCGAATCGGGAAGTAGGTGTATCCTCCCGTCCCTAATAAAAGGTAACTTGACTTGATTTTATATACTGTAACTTTTTTTTTCTTTTTTTTGACTTCTGCCTCATTTTAAAGATGTAATTGTGAACAGTAGTAATATTTATAAATGTTTGTATGCTAACATTTTGTTTAGCTTGTTTAGTTTTTCTTATTTTAGTCTTTCTTTTCTTAGTTCATTAAAGTTTAAACTGAATTTTGCAGTTGTATTACAGATGTAATGTTTGTCAACTGGAGCTTTAAAGGGATAGTTCACCCAAAAATGGAAATTTGCTGTAATTTACTGACCCTCCATCCAAGATGTAGGTGACTTTTTCTTTAAGCCTGTATGTTTAGTCTGTATGAAAAATGTTATAAATGGAGATTGTTCTTAAATAAAGGCTATTGTGTGTTGTAATGTGTTTTTAGTGATTGATAAACACCAGTTAATCATTTTTAATCATTTTGGTAAACCATAAAAATATATGTTCATGTAGTTCCCCAGCAATTTCTTATGATGCCCAAATAATAAATCTTAGTTGAGGTAACACAACAAACATGGAGAAGATGATTAAATTTTAATTGACATAACTTGCTGTAGTCTTCTAACTGTTTGACCAATCAAAACATTTTAGTTGAATGGACTATAAAACTAGTTCATTAAACGTTGAGCCAACTAAAAAAAAAAAACAATTCAGATAACACTTTGAAGTCAAAAACGTAAAATTTCCGTGTAACTAGTTACTAAATAATAATTAGTTGAAACTGCTTGAAATTTTTTACAGTGTAGGCCTTGGCTAACGGTTTATCATGAATAAATTTTACATAAAGTACATAAAATAAATTAGGCCAACAAGAAAACATTTTTATCCATCCCACAGTCTTGTAAGTCCATTAACTAATAGTTTCTCCCTGTAATATTTGTATATAATAATTATTAGGCTATTATTTTTATTATTATTAGCCTATTGTTATTGGTTAAATTTTTATATTTGTTTATATTCGTTTTTTTCCCTTCATTTCGATCTCTTTACTTAACATTCCAAATACTTTTGTAAATAATAGCCTACTGTAAATGCACGACATGTTAATGAAGGTTTGATTATGTTGACTCGAATTTTTACTGGAATGCAGTTTAAATTTAACATATTTCATTTTATTTCAGCTAATTAATAGACTATAATTATAAATACTATAGTGTTTCGTTGAGGCACGATTCATTCACGTAGTTTCATAAATGCAATCAAAGTCAAAACTTTATTGGCATAGGCTAATTGTCAGGCGTTCACAGTATTTGCAAAAAATATGACAGCAAATAGCATAATTATACAGAAAGTTGATTAGGAAAAGCAATAAACAAATTGAAAGGGGAAATAGTAAAATATATTTATATAAAATAAATATAAAAAATATATAGCCCTAACTACTTAATAATAATAATAATATACAAATATTAAATTAAATGTTTAAATGTTAATAAAAATGTTTTATCCATTTTTTATCCAAAAACAAAACAAAACCAAGAAACATGATTTTTTTGAAGAGTTATCTGTTTTTGCTAATTTTATTTATTTAATTTTATTTGTCCTTTTTTAACCAGGTAAAACTTTGAGTTTAAAAATCTCTTTTACAGAAGTGACCTGGCCAAGATGCAGTGAAGAACACAAAACACTATTAAAAACAAAAATAAATTTAAAAAAAATTAACTCTTCATATATATATATATATATATATATATATATATATATATATATATATATATAGTATACATATGTGTTAGTGTGTTATAGAAAACACAGTATACACATTTAAACAATTCAATCAATCAATAAAAGTATCTAAACCTAAATCTTCTTGTGGCATCCTGAGTTTTGAGGGGGAAAAGTAAAATAAGAAAAATTCTTTTATGAAAATCAGTTTTCCTAAAATGATGTCAAATGTTTGAAAGGCGGGTTAAGAAGTGGAAACTCCTCAAGTGCGTATATAAAAACACTTGTTAAGTGTGGTTCAGAAGTCTCCTGAGTTTTCTTGAAGACATCGCACACAAACTTGCGCAATCAGGATGTCGTCAACTCAGAGTAAGTACAGCGTTTGCGTGATCGGACGGATCCTCGTGTGCAGACAGCTCTTCACTTTCTCTCTCTCTCACTTTCTCTGCAGAAGCAGCTCTCTTCCTGTCTGCTGTAATGGTAGCGTTCATCAGTCTGGTCGATGCGGTCCCTGCGTACAGCGGTCTGGCCGAACTACCCGAAATATCTGGAGATGAGGTTCAGGACGTTGATGGAAGGAGTCCTCTGAGCGACCGGCAGAAATGGCATCTGATGGCCAGAGATCTGCACAGAGACGTCAAGACGCTGCGAGACCAGCAGGTGCGGTCCCACACACATTAATGCAGAGATGCTTTGTGTTACTCAAACTAACTCTGAGCTCCTCCATCTGCAGTTTGAGAGGGACTTCAAAGAGACGAACATGACGGCGTTTGAAGGCGTGAGGATCAAAACGCCTCTCCTCAAACCCTCTGACGGCTGTCTGTCCAGAAACTTCAGCACAGTAAGAACACACTTCCTCTCAAATTACTGCACTCACGGTTTAATTATGGCTTTTTGTTCAATTCAAATAATGTCTCTGTGCTGATTATAAACTAGTTTATTTAAAGTTTGAACCATTTTTATTGTCCCTGTAAACACTTTCTAATGCATTATGAGCTAATATGAAAAAAAAACATTTTTGTTAACATTTTATAAACAGGTTAATGATGTAAAAATACATTATAAACTATTTTTTATTGTTATTTATATATTTTATATTTGTTAAATTACATTATATTTTGTCATATATTTCTATTATTAAATTACATTATTAGTTTATTTTTATGTTTTTTATTTATATTATTATATTTTGAATTTTTTTTGTTGATGTTAGCTAATGCATTAACATATGTGACCCTGGAGCACAAAACCAGTCTGAAGTCGCTGGGGTATAATTGTAGCAATAGCCAACAATACACTGTATGGGTCAAAATTATACATTTTTTTTCCTTTTATGCCAAAAATCATTAGGATATTAAGTAAAGATCATGTTCCATGAAGATATTTTGTACATTTCTTATAGTAAATATATCAAAACTTGTTTTTTTGATCAGTAATATGAATAGCTAAGAACTTCATTTGAACAACTTTAAAGACGATTTTCTCAATATTTAAATTTTTTTGCACCCTCAGATTCCAGATTTTCAAATAGTTGTATCTCAGCTAAATATTGTCCGATCCTAACAAACCATACATCAATGGAAAGATTATTTATTCAGCTTTCAGATGATGTATAAATCTCAATTTCGAAAAATTGACCCTTAAGACTGGTTTTGTGGTCCAGGGTCACAAATGAGAACTTAAGGGGTTACCAAATATTTAATTATTATTTTGGTAACACTTTACAATAAGGTGTCATTTGTTAACATTAGTTAATGTATGAACAAACAATGAACATTGCATTTATTACACTATTTATTAATCTTTGTTAATGTTGGTTAATGAAAATAGAGTTGTTCATTGTTTGTTCATGTTAGTTCACATTGCATTATCTAATGTTAACAAACACAACTTGTGATTTTAATAATGCATTAGTAAATGCTAAAATGAACTAAGATTAATAAATGCTTTAGAAGTATTGTTCATTCTTAGTTCATGTTTACTAATGTTGTTAACTAATGTTAACTAACGAACCTTATTGTAAAGTGTTACCGTTTTTTTTTTTTTTAATTACTGTAAAAAAAAAAAATTCTGAATTTTTAGGAATATTGAAAGGTCACATTTGCCAGAATGTGTCTTTTTTAGTCACTATATATAATTTCCATACTTCTCAAAGTTCAGATAAATATAATTATTACTGTAATAAAAATCAATATAATAAATGTAATAAAAGCAATAATAAACATAATAACTGCATTATTATAACTATTAAAATAAATGAGATGTGTCCAAATGTTTGGCTGCTACTCTATGCAAACTCTACTGTATTTGTAATGTCTTTTTATTATACAATCAAGCAAAGCATTTTAATAGATTAACAGATTTTCATGATTTCAGAAGCTTTATTAGGTCATTAACAAATCAATTTTAATCCAGAAACAATCCAGATTTAGTGCTATTCTAAGTTAGCCTGCTAGCAAACCTGCTGTATTAGCAAGGCCGGAGCTTATCGAACTTTCACTCCAAATGTATTTATTTATTTATTTTTTAAAATTATTATTATTCACGAGACACACTTTCATGCCAATTCATAACTATTTTAAGTTTTGGCAAATTGGTGGCTAATTTTATCGGTTTAATCGGTTTTATTTATAATCGCACTTTTAACAATATAAACTGATTCAAAGCAGCTTTACTTTAATAAACCACAAAATAAAACTGTACACATTCATACAAATAAACAATCTCATTCGTACGATCCGCTGACGCCCCGCTAACGATAAAATGTACAGTTCCGTACAAATCACATCGAACCACTTCATAAAAATCCTTCATCTCATAAAATAGACACTGTACGTTTGATATCGGGTTGTTACGTTACACAAACAAAGAGATTCTGTCAGTAATTACTCGCCCTCATGTCGTTCCAAACCCGTAAGGCCGATAAGAAAAATATCTTAATTTGTGTCCCGAAGATGAACGAAGGTCTTACGGGTTTGGAATGTCATGGGGGTGAGTAATTAATGACAGAATTTTCATTTTTGGGTAACTATCACTTTAACACAGTTAAAGCGCTGAACAAGATTTTTTATCCAGCACATGATTCGATAAACATTTAGTTTGATTTCCTCAAATGTTGAAGTGTTGATAAACGCTCATACCTGACGAATCCCCTCATTAATGTTTCAGGATTTGTGTCTGAGCCACATTTACAGCATCCTGACCTGGTATAAAGAGAACTGGAGCTTCATCGAGAACGAAAACCTGACCTCGAGCCTGGCGAACAACATCAAACAGGGCACCAAACGCCTCCTGGAGGCCATCAACAGCCAGGTACACGCACCTCAACGCCTCCAGCTGACGTCACGAAGCCACGAATTTTTTAAATGACCGATAAAAGCGGAGGTTTAAGAGCATGAACATTGCATCAGTGTGCAGCGACGAATGTAAAATAAAACGTAAAAAGAAAATTGTTTTCGTGAGTGTGGCTCACAATCTCTTATACTAAGAGTATAAACATTACGATATCTGCTAACAGTCAAAATATTAAAATATAAAAAAAGATATAAGTATATAAATATAAAACAAACTATGAAAACTAACAAAATAATAAATTATGATTATTTATTATATTTTTATAAAACATTAAAACAACAAAGACTACAGTCATCTTTGAATAATTTACAGTTTAATGCATTCCATAATTAATAATTAGGCATTTTAAACATTAAAATATTAGGTAATATTTTACAAATAAAGCACTTATTAATTTCAGGTTGTGTTAATATACAAATTAGCAACATTTATTAATATATTTTTAAATCAAAAGTTGTATGTTAATATTTTCTATAGAATTATGAACTTATACAAGCGAAAAATTATTTTTTGTAATGTTTTAACAACATTAACAAAGATTAACACGAATGCTGTCAAACGATTAAATCGCATCCAAAATAAAGGATTTTGTTTACATAATATATGTATGTGTGCTGTGCATATTTATTATGTATATATAAATACACACACATGCATGTATATATTTCAGAAAAAAATGTTATGTTTATTAAATATTTCTAATATAAATTATAGGAATATAAATAGACATATACTGTGTCTTTATATATACATAATATACACAGTACACACATATAATGCAAACAAAAACTTATTTTGTAAATTAATCGTTTGACAGCACTAATTAATACTGTTTAATACTAATGAATAACTATATTTCTATTATTAAATTATATAGTTATTAGTCATTTTTCACATTTCACATTTTTGTATAACATTTATATTATTAAATTACATTATTTTGACTTTATTTTAACCTTTTTTTTTTTGCATGTTGAAGCTTGCTCAAAACAAAGCTCATTCATTCATTGATAAATAGATGGTTACCGAAATAAATACGTATATTATGGAGTATCCCAGTCATGAAAACCCAGGCTTAACGGCTAGTGATAGACTGACTTCAAACAGGCCAAATAAAGCCTTTTCATCATTTCAGACCAACAGCTATGCTGTAAATCCTGCCAATCTGAGCTCATCGGTTGTTCATTAGCAGTGTTTCTGATGTTTGTTTGTTCCTGCAGCTGCAGATAGCGGACGGAGGGGCGGATCAGATCTCCAGCGCTCCTCTATCGGTCAGATCCGCGTGGATACGCAAGACCACAGCGCATTCGATCCTGTTCAACTTCACCAACGTGATGATCGACACGTGCAGAGCCGTCAACTACATGAGCAAACGCAAAGCTGCACATCGAGCAAAAGACACCAAGAGACCCGCAGACTGGAGCTCCGACAAGAACTAATTTATTCAACTATTATTTTTATTTATTGACCATTGCAGATATTTAATTCAGGGCAGAATAATTTTATATTTATGAGTCTGTATTTTTAACTTATTGAATGTTGTGCAACATTGATGTTTATAAATGCAATATTTATGTACCAGTAATTTCTATTTACTGCAAATTGGGATTTCTCATTTGCACGATACTGAAAATCAGTGCTGATGCATATATTTATGAACTTTTTTAATTTATTTGAAACTGAACGAGAAAACATGCTGATTTGTTTACAATGATCTTCATAGATTCAATAAAAAAAAAACAAAGAAAACATTTTGTGTGTTTCTCAATGCAATGTTTGAAAAAGAGGATGCAAAAGTCTTAAAATAACACAAAAGCGTTGGGTGGACGTGACAGTGAAGTATTTACATCCGAGCACAGAGTTCAGATCCGAGCGAGCGTCCGGTGATGAGATGAAAGACGAGTCTTCATGGAGTTTGTGGACTGGTCTATAGTTTCCATCAGGAGCGTCTTCATCCCCAGAGCAAACTGAAAGACAAAACAGATCATGCCATGCTCATCTTCAGCAGCTTTCTGTGCTAAAACACTGTGATCTTCACATGTCCAGTTCACAAAGCTCACCTGAGGACTGAGGGTTCAGGCATCCCTGGATCGGCTCCACGCTTGAATCCTGGGAGAGAAATAAATACATAAAAAAAAACATACGTTTTTATAAATATACAATTATACATACATACATACACACTGTAAAAAAACGGCCGTGATTTTAACAGTAAAAAACTGTGAAAATGCTACAGTAAAAATCTGTTAAGTGGTTAACGGTAAGTTCCCCTAATATATACAGTGAAAAACTGTAATCGACATTTCAGGGCAATTTTACGGTAAAATACCGTTTTTGGAAGTGAAAAAGAATGTAAAATTTACAGGGGAAAACTGTAAATTGATGTTCCCAGAATTCCCTGTGTTGCATTTCAAATTGGATGTTTTTTTCTTTTCTTTTTTTCTTATCAGTTATGTTTATTAGGGTTGTATGTTACATCTAATGCTGTTAAATTAATGTTTATTGCATATTTCAGTTTAATGAGTCTCACCATGATGGTGTTTAGTGTTTGTGTGAATGACACTGTGCACCTTCTATATATGTTATTAGGGCTGGGCGATATATCTCATGCCATATGCATGGGCATCTCGTGTTCATTATTGAAGGCGATTCATCTGCGATAATGAATGCGATATTGCGTAGCTTGTCAGTGATCTACGGCTCTGTGTATTAAATGGCGCTCCATTTAAAAACAGGTGATGGAGATTTACCGCTAATCACGGAACCGGCTTTACTGACGAGATGCACATCGCATGAGATATATCGCCCAGCCCTATATATTATTTTTTAAAAAGCTGCTTGTGATGGGCTTTGGTTCGTCATGTGACTTTCTCATCACCTTCTGCATTTGGTGGTTATCAGTGTATTACAAAAGGTACAAAACAGATTTCAGTACTTCAATAGGTTGGTATATTAACATTATATCAATTAATGAAATTACGGTATTTAACTGTACATTTAAGTTAAAACCGTAAAACCTAAAATGTTGCTACCGTATTTTTTACAGTAGAATTCCAGCAACCACAGTAATTATATATATATATATATATATATATATATATATATATATATATATATATATATATATATATATATATATATATATACATATATATATACATATACACACACATATACATACATACAGTGAGGAAAATAAGTATTTGAACACCCTGCTATTTTGCAAGTTCTCCCACTTAGAAATCATGGAGGGGTCTGAAATTGTCATCGTAGCTGCATGTCCACTGTGAGAGACAATCTAAAAATAGAAAAAATCCAGAAATCACAATGTATGATTTTTTAACTATTTATTTGTATGATACAGCTGCAAATAAGTATTTGAACACCTGTCTATCAGCTAGAATTCTGACCCTCAAAGACCTGTTAGTCTGCCTTTAAAATGTCCACCTTCACTCCATTTTATTATCCTAAATTAAATGCACCTGTTTGAGGTCGTTAGCTGCATAAAGACAGGGAAGGTTCTCCTGCTTAAACCAGCACATGTCCAGGCCCGACTTAAGTTTGCCAATGACCATTTGGATGATCCAGAGGAGTCATGGGAGAAAGTCATGTGGTCAGATGAGACCAAAATAGAACTTTTTGGTCATAATTCCAGTAAACGTGTTTGGAGGAAGAATGATGAGTACCATCCCAAGAACACCATCCCTACTGTGAAGCATGGGGGTGGTAGCATCATGCTTTGGGGGTGTTTTTCTGCACATGGGACAGGGCGACTGCACTGTATTAAGGAGAGGATGACCGGGGCCATGTATTGCCAGATTTTGGGGAACAACCTCCTTCCCTCAGTTAGAGCACTGAAGATGGGTCGAGGCTGGGTCTTCCAACATGACAATGACCCGAAGCACACAGCCAGGATAACCAAGGAGTGGCTCTGTAAGAAGCATATCAAGGTTCTGGCGTGGCCTAGCCAGTCTCCAGACCTAAACCCAATAGAGAATCTTTGGAGGGAGCTCAAACTCCGTGTTTCTCAGCGACAGGCCAGAAACCTGACTGATCTAGAGAAGATCTGTGTGGAGGAGTGGGCCAAAATCCCTCCTGCAGTGTGTGCAAACCTGGTGAAAAACTACAGGACACGTTTGACCTCTGTAATCGCAAACAAAGGCTACTGTACCAAATATTAACATTGATTTTCTCAGGTGTTCAAATACTTATTTGCAGCTGTATCATACAAATAAATAGTTAAAAAATCATACATTGTGATTTCTGGATTTTTTTTTTTAGATTATGTCTCTCACAGTGGACATGCAGAATAGCAGGGTGTTCAAATACTTATTTTCCTCACTGCATATATACTCACATATACATATATATATATATATATATATATATATATATATATATATATATATATATATATGTGTATGTATATGTATATGTATATATATGTATGTAAATGTGTGTGTGTGTATGTATATGTATATGTATGTAAATGTGTATGTATATATATGTATGTATATATATACACACACACACACACACACAATTTCAAAATGTATAAATATTTTAATAACTACTTCAATTTATATATTTTATTTAGTCACTAATTATATTTTAGATTTCTTTTTTACTTCGTAAATGTAAATTATATATACACAAAGAAAATTAAAGCAGTTTTCCCCCCCCATTACTTTTGTGATTTTAGTAATTCCCTCAATTCTCCAATGTTCCTCATTACTGTAATACTGCATTTTCTCATTTAAATCAGCAAAAGAGCAAAACAAGAAATGCTACAATCATAAATCAATCATTACAATTTAATGTCATTGTGTTTTGTTGTTGTTTATTTGCATTATAGTACAAAAATGCAATGCTTTGCATTTGCAAAACATTGAGAATTTGGGAGAAAATGTGTTCAATTGTCATTAATAATGTCAATGCAAAAAAAAAAAAAAGTATTACTTCTCTTAATGCACTTTATTTCGTGGTAATATTTTTTGTGCTCTTGAAAGCTTTTGTGAGATTCACTAAACTACAGGTGTTCAATATAATGCTGAAATGTATATAATACACCTAAATAAATGACAAATGAGATGCAAAATAGCAGAAAATAAATGAAAAATGATTTAGCAAAATCATAAAACAGAAAAAAACAGTATCCATCAGCAACGCATCCAATGGGTTTTAGAGTTGACACGGTTTGATCGGCCTGCAAATAGATTCATCTGAGTGTTTATGTAACATTACTAAATGACCTAATGCAGACCAATATATAGGATGACTGGTGCTGTTCTGGTATTGCATCTGCGGATGAAGACACTCTCACACTCTCTTTAGCAAGCCTGGACTCCTCATTCACTGGAACTTGAGTTTCTTCAGTCATTGGGTTCGATTGGCATCATGAAACTGCCTCACATCTGTCTCAGATCTGAAGTCCAAGGTCAAAAAAGTCCTGCGTTGCAGCGCAAGAACAGGCAATCCTTCCTGTTTTCATCCAATATTGACTGATTAACACAATAAAAGCCTCATCCGTGCAAGATCTCGAAGAATCCAGACGTCAGAGCTGATTCATCTCCACTTTATTTATTGAGCAACACACGCTGAGCGAGCTGTGAGGAATGACAGATGCACACACTCTTCCGCAGCCCTCTTCTGCTTTTCATATTCTAATATTGCACACATGCTGGATTCAATTGTGGGGTCAAATCAGATAAAGAACCCTTTGTGTTATCCTGAATGTATTACGCTAAATAAATGCAGTATGTGGATGTAAAATATTGATTTTAGCTAAAATGAGCATATTATGTGAAAAAGAGAGAGCTCAGGCTAGTTTAATTGTTGGCTCTTGGTCCAATTTTAATATTTAAATAATCATATAGTATAATTATGTTTCACATTTTATATATGTATTCATATAATTTTATACTAGCTGTATATTATAGAATTTTTACATTATATTTCATCTATTAAATACTTTTAAGTCATTTATCATGAATTATTTTATATATTATGTTCATATATATTCATGTTCATATTTATAATTATAACCTTCTCAATAGATGTATTTGTATTATACATAAAAAAGTATATAATACAAATACAACATCCATTATCTATTTATAACAAATCTAAATTTTATATATATATATATATATATATATATATATATATATATATATATATATATATATATATATATATATATATATAAAATATTTCCATTATATATTTTTAAATAATTGTATATAATATTTAAGTCTCATATATATTTATTATATTTTATGGTAGCCTTGTATTATTAGCATATATTTATATTATATGCTTTTAAATAATTGCCTTTCTTTTAAATAATTTGTTTTTATAATTGTTCTATATCATAATTTTTTAGTAGTAGCTGTGTATTATAAATATATATTTATTATATAATTAAATATAATTATTATATTTGTATAATAGTATTTTCCGCTGTCGTCCTCCTTCAGAAATGCTAATGTTTAGACCCATGGGGCTTTTCTGCGTAACAGACACTCAAAAAGCTACAACTTCCTTCTGCATCTCATTTGTCTCTAAACGTTTCCCATCATGCCAAAAATACAGAGGCAGGCAAATTTCTGTGGACCCTGTGAAAAACGTTTCCTCATTCATATTTAACACTGATGACGCTGCAGGGGCACAATCTCTGACCCCAAAGCCCGTCCCGTCCGGAAGAGCACTAACTACAGCCGTAATAATGAGGACGGAGGAAGGAAGTGATGCGGTGCAGACACCTAACGAGCGTGCACACGCAACAAACACCATTAAACTCAACATTACGATCAGAAGTGATGCAGAATCCCAAACACACACGTCCCAGAAGCCCTTCATCCTGACTGACGTGAAACACTACTCAATGACCGACGACATTACTAGTAACTAGTAAGATGGACAACAAACAATATATAATGCAATTAAATAACGATAAATTAGATGAGGTGAATTAAAAAGAACACTTATCTAGAAATCAAGCTGCCTATTAACTGATACAATGCCAATAGCGTACAGTATCTGCCACAGAATTAAACAAATAAAAGGTAATATTCTCACAATTATGAGTTACAAAGTCTGAGAAAAAAGTAAAAATTGTGAGATGTAAACTCGACTTTCTTGCAATTCTGACTAACACTGAGAAATAAAGTCAGAATTGCAAAATACAAATTTGCCATTCTGAGAAAAGTCAGAATTGCGAGATTGTGTTTATAAAAAAAAAAAATAAAAAAAAAAAAATAAATAAAAAAAATCGCAATTTTGCAAAAAACTCATTGCTAGTTTCTCACAATTCTGACTTTATTTCTCGTAATTGTGACTTTTGCGAGATATAAACTTTCATTGAGAAATAACGTCAGATTTTGAGAAAATTTTGAGAAATAATGTCAGAATTGCAAGATACAAATTCTGAGAAGTCACATTTGTGTGGTAACTCGCAATTGCAAGAAAAAAAAAAAAAAAACTCACGCAACTTTTATATATCGCGCAACTCTAACTTTTTCTCGCAATTGTGACTTCTGAATTCAGATTGTTTTGGGGGATCTCACAATTGCAAGAAAAAAAAAAGTCAGAATTGTGAAATAAAAAGTCTCAATTACCTGTTTTTATTTTTCATTCAGTGGCAGAAATGTGCTTCCATAGTATCTTTACCTAGTATTTACTACAAAAAGGGGGGGGGGGGGGGGGGGTCTGCAGATATATGTTTATCTGCCAATGCTGATCATCTCAAAATCAGCAAATGTATATTATATAAAATATACTACTATTAATATACATGGATCCGCAGTGTGTCTGGTGCAACAAAGTCAAAGTTTATAGAGTTCAATGAACTTTCCAGCAGGGCAGCTGTTCCACAGAACTACTTAAAGGGACAGTTCACCCAAAAAAAATTACTCATTCTCATGTTGTTCCAAACCTGCCTGAGTTTCTTTCTTCTGTTGAACACAAACAAAGATATCTGGAAGAATGTTGGCAACCAAACAGTTGCCGGTAGCCATTAACTTCCATAGTATTTGTTCCCGTAGAATGGAAGTCAATGGGTGCCATCAGATGATTGGTTACAAACATTTTTGTTTTTCAGGTGAACTGTCTCTTTAATCTTGGTTCAGGGACCAGCGGTAGAATGTTCTTAAGTGGCCTGTTCAGTCTTCAGATTTCGCTAAATCTCATTGAAAATACTCGGTGGGATTTGAAGAGAGCAATGTGCACACCAACGATTATCAGTGACCTGGAAGCTTTTTCAGGCGAGGAATCGGCCGAGATTAGAGAGAAGCTTCTAAGCACTTACAGACCGCGTTTATTGGAGGTTACAAAGAATAAAAGGCTCTGTCACGTTTGATTTTTGGGGATTGAACAATTTTGTACATGAACGGTTAGAGACAGTTTATCAACTTTACGTTCTCAGAATCGCTCAAATGTGTATTAATAAACTTTCTGTAATATTTTTCTGGTGCCTTCGTCGAAATGTCTTCATTAAATCGCTCTCGGAAGCAAAATGTCTTGCAGGTCAAAGGGGTTGAATAATTTTGATCACCCTCAAATTTACCATCAGTTTTTGTCAATGTAAAATGCACATTATCCGTTTTCACATGCTTCTGTGAATTTGCATAAATACTGTAAAAATAAGCATTTAATTTGCAAACATTTCAATGTTTACCTATATATAACGTTTACATTAAATCAGCCAGTGCCCACCCTGTTCTCTGGATGTATGTGTGTTTTTCTGCTCACCAAGGCTGCATTTATTTGATCAAAAATGCAGTGAAAATTCCAAAATATTATACAATTTAAACCAGCTGTTTTCTGTGTGAATATCTGTTAAAATGTCATTTATTTCTGTGATGCACAGCTGTATTTTCAGCATCATTACTCCAGTCTTCAGAGTCACGTGACCCTTCAGAAATCATTCTAATATGCTGATTTGCTGCTCAAGAAACATTTTTTATTATTATTATCAATGTTGCAAACAGCAAACAGTTGTGCTGCACAATATTTGTGTGTATGTGTGTACATATACACATTTATTTACACATGCACTTAGGGCTAGTCTCTCGTCTGACTTCACTAACTCTTAAATACGATCAGTAATAGTGATGTTTGACTTATCAAACGCTAAATATGCTTCAAAGCCCATCACAGGCCTGATACGAGCCCAGATGACTGCTGATAATGATGTAAAGTGTGGGGTTTGAGTGTGGATTACTGACCCAGGTACAGCACGGTGGGGATGAAGCCCCAGCGGATGATGAACTGACCGCACTGGAACACCTGCTGCAGCCGCTGCTTGCTCTCTTTGCTCAGTTTGGCCATGATTTCACTCAGATTTGATCAAAGATCGTCTCTGGATCCGACGCGGAGCGGTGAAGGACACGGAAGAGCGCAGGAAGCACGTGTATGCCGTAAAGTGTGCGGCGGCGTCGTTCCTGCGGCTACAGTTTTGCGACAATCACTAAAACAGCGCCACGCTGACATCTAGCGGCCACACAGGGGACATCAAGACAAAAACAGGCACAATGCAGATTTTGTTATTTATGAAAAATGCGTCATTAATACCAAATTAAATATATGTATATGTATGCAATTTGACAATTTCCTTGAATTGCTTAATGAAATGCAAATAAATAAAAAAATCCAATCAAACAAATATTTCTTAATTACACTATTTTTATTTTATTTTATTTTGCTTTGTTATTAATTAAAAATTGCATCATTCAAACAAAATAGTGGCCACACAGGGGACATCAGATTTTAAAAAATGCCTCATTCATTCATTCATTCATCAGGACAAAAGCAGGTATAATATAGATTTTTTAAATTTATTTTATTTTTTTATTTTACTATTTTGTTATGAAAAATGTGTCATTGATACCAAATTAAATATCATATGTATATGTATGCAGTTTGACAATTTCCTTCACTTGCTTAATAATGAAAGGCAAATAAAATAACAAAAATCCCAGTCAAACAAATATTTCTTAATTACACTATTATTTTATTTTGCTGTTATTAATTAAAAATTGCATCATTCATACAAAATAGTGGCCACACAGGGGTCATCAGGACAAAAACAGGTACAATGTTGAAAATATTTCATTTTATTTTATTTTATTTCATTTGATTGTATTAATAAAAAAATTGCATCATTATTAGAAAATGTAATATAATATGTAAAGGTATGCATTTTGACAGTTTACTTAAATTAGTGAAAAATGAAAGGTCAAAGAGATATATTTTAAATACAATATTATTTGATTTGATTTTGCTTTATAAAAAATGCATCAATGCTAAATTAAATATTATAGAAATGTATGCATTTTGACAATTTACTTGAATCACCTAATAATAGAAAGCAAAGCTATCCCAGTCAAACAAATATATTTTAATTACACTATTATTTTATTTCATTTTGCTTTATGAAAAATGCATCATTAATATACTAAATTAAATATATGTAAATGTATGTTTTGTTATATATAAATTTGTTTTTTGACAATTTACTTAAATGACTGAATAATGAAAGGCAAATAAAATAACAAAATCCCAGAAAAACATTTTAATTACACATGAATTATGTAGTAAATGGTATGTTCAATTGACAACGTAAATAATAGCAATTTACTATAAACGCAGACTGAATGATTCAACTCAACTGGCCTATATTATATTACCTGTTTGAAAAATTGCATCTAATTCAAATAATTAAATATTAACGATCTTATTTAAAGAATTAATGACCCTTCAAAAGGATCTTAATTTAACTTTCCATTACAAAATAAAAGCATGTTTTACCCTACAAATTTAAATTTAATTACGTCCACAAATCCCTGATAACAAAGACTTCTTAATTTTAATATAAAATAATAAATCCATAAAATAAAACACATTCAAAGATTATTTAATGACAAAACATTCAATGATTTAATCTCAAAATCATTTAGATGGCTGAAAAAAAGCTGTATTTTAATTTAACATTGATTAGTAAAAACATTTATGGAGATTTCTTCTCAATACATAAAAATCCAGAGGCAAATTGAAATAGAAATCTTTATTTTCAGACTGTTATGTTACTTTTTTTTTTTTTTGACAAAAGCCAAAAAATGACTGTAGTACAATAATATTTACAATTCACAACAAAATATTCACATTCTCCAAATAATCTGAGCACGGACACGAGCACTGTTATTGATGATCCACTTCAAATTAAAAGCACAAACCATTATGAGCAGAAAACATCTTCAAAAACATCATCTTAAAAAAAGAAAACAATAAAACCAGACAAATACTGGTGCAAAAGCACAGTGATGCACCAATAAAAGCAAAAAAAAAAAGGAAGAAAATCGATGCTATCATTAGATTCACGGATTCATTTTTAAATCAAGAAATGATTTCTGGCTTATAATCACACTGTTTGATGGGTCTCTGCATGACATCGGTGTGACACATGAACGGCTGGTTTAACCACCAATAACCCCCCCGCCTCACGTGTCAAAGCATCTGTTTTGGCCTCACATACAGCGATTCATATAATAACCATATTGCTTTAGAAACGCCAGGAAAAAGACGACTATAAATGAAGACGACTCATTTTGGTCTGATTTCTTCAGGATTTTTCCACTCGGGTTTGTCATCAAGCATCCAAATATCTGGAAACTGTGACGTGATGGCTTCAGGTTGGAGCCCAGTGCATGCTGGGATACGTAGAGAAGAGGAACTGCAGTTCGCATACGTAAAAAACGTTCATAATGCCATGAAAACGTCTGAATCGGCATTAAAAATACACAACATCTGACTTCACATGGATTAAAAACACTTCAAAAATACATGACTTTGGTAATCAATCACGACTGACGAAAACCGAAGGGAAAAAATGAACAGACTTCCTGTAAGGTGCTGCAGTTTGCTGCCACAAGGTGGCAGCGGTGAGCGTCTCTGTTTAGGGTCACAGGTCAGAGGTCACGTGGATACTGGAACCCAAATCCACTGCCTCTGCGGCGGAGAGAGAAGAACCGGTCAAACGTGAGGAGCTTTGAAATGTTTTTGAAAGACTCTTCTGCTCACCGAGGCTGCGTTTATGATGAAAAATACAGTAAAAAAAAAAAAAAAAAAAACAGTAAATTAAATATGTATGCAATTTGACTATTTCCATGAATTAACAAAAATCCCAGTCAAACAAATATATTTCAATTACACTATTATTTTATTTTGCTTTGTTATTCATTAAAAATTGCATTATTAATACAAAATTAAATATTATATGTAAATGTACGCATTTTGACAGTTTACTTGAATTAGTGAATAACGAAAGGGAAATATCTGACTTCACATGAATCCGGCTCTCGTTTCGGTCGGATTTATTCAGGATTTTTCCACTCGGGTTTGTAATCAAGCATCCAAAACCCTGGAAACTGTGACGTGATGGCTTCAGGTTGGAGCCCAGTGCATGCTGGGATACGTAGAGAAGAGGAACTGCAGTTCGCATACGTAAAAAACGTTCATAATGCCATGAAAACGTCTGAATCGGCATTAAAAATACACAATATCTGACTTCACATGGATTAAAAACACTTCAAAAATACATGACTTTGGTAATCAATCACGACTGACGAAAACCGAAGGGAAAAAATAAACAGACTTCCTGTAAGGTGCTGCAGTTTCCTGCCACAAGGTGGCAGCGGTGTGTGTCTCTGTTTAGGGTCACAGGTCAGAGGTCACGTGGATACTGATGGTGGGCGAGCGCTGCCGGTGCTGGTGGGCGGGGCTTAGGTGTTCCAAATAAGCCACGCCCCCGTCGTCCGCCTCCGCGAGGTGATTGGCCGTGGGGCTGGAGGAGAGGACGCTGCTGACCTGCTCGAAGGAGCGCGAGAAGACGGCGCTCGCGGTGCGCGACAGACTCAGCGAGCCGCTCTTGGTCAGCGTCAGGCGTTTGAGCGACAGCAGCTCCAGGTTCTCGCTCATGGCGCGGACGGTGGCCTGTTTGCGCGACAGCTGCTCCACGCCGCTCGCCGCGTCCTTGTCTTTATCCTTGTCTTTGCTGGAGCGGCCCGTCAGGCGGCGCAGACCCTTCCCGCCCGGTTTCCCGCCGCCGCCGCTGCTGCTGCCGCTGATGACGATGGTCGGCGGGCTGCTCGGAGCGGCGGACGCTTGTGTGCAGATGCCCTCGTCCACCTCCGCGATCTCCGTCAGCTCATCCGGGGAACCCAGATCCACTGCGTCTGCGGCGGAGAGAGACAACGGGAAGATTTAAAGTGTTTTTGAAAGACGTCTCTTCTGCTCACAGAGGCTGCGGTTATATGATGAAAAACAGTAAAATTGTGAAATATTATTATAATTTAAATGAGCTGTTTTCTATGTGAATGTATGTGACCCTGGAGCACAAAAGTCTTAAGTCGCTGGGGTATATTTGTAGCAATAGCCAACAATGTATTGTATGAGTCAAAATGATCAATTTTTCTTTTATGCCAAAAATCATTAGGATATTAAGTAAAGATCATGTTCCATGAAGATATTTTGTAAATTGCCTACCAGAAATATCTCAAAGCTTAATTTTTGATTAGTAATATGCATTGCTTAGAACTTCATTTGAACAACTTTAAAGGAGATTTTCTCAATATTTAGATTTTTTTTGCACCCTCAGATTCCAGATTTTCAAATAGTTGTATCTCAGCCAAAATTTCAAACCATACATCAATGGAAAGATTATTTATTCAGCTTTCAGATGATGTATAAATCTCATTTTCATAAAATTGACCCTTATGACTGGTTTTGTGGTCCAGGGTCACATGTGTTCAAATGTAACTGATTGTTGTGATCGAAGCTGTATTTTCAGCATCATTACTCTAGTCTTCAGTGTCACATGATCTTCAGAAATCATTCTATACAGTCTATATATTTTTGTGGACAAGGGTTTGGGGACAATTTAACTAAAAAAATGATTAAAAGTGAGAGTAAGACATTTATAATGCTACAAAAGATTTCTATTTCAAGTAAATACTGTTCTTTTGAACTTTCTATTCATCTGAGAATCCTGAAAAATAAAAATGGATCACTGTTTCCACAAAATTATTGTGCAGCACAACTGTTTTCAACATTGATGATAATCAGAAGTATTTCTTGAGCAGCAAATCAGTATATTATTATGATTTCTGAAGATCATGTGACTCTGAAGACTGGAGTAATGATGCTGAAAATACAGCTTTGATGACAGAAATAAAATTACATTTTACAATATATTTTCACAAAAGTTAAAATTTTTTCACAATTTTACTATATTATTAATCAAATAAATTCAGCTTTGTTGAGGAGAAGAGACTCAAAAGCATTTTAAAAATCGTATTATTCCAAGCTTTTAAATAGTAGTGTATTATTACTGGCTGAATCTCACAAAGAAATATCCAGGTCATATTTCATAAAAATCAAAAGAAAGAAGAAAAAAAACAAAACCCGCTGGTATCTAATTCCACCAGATTTCTCACTTTCCGTATTTTTTTGTAATCAAGTATCCAAATTAAAAAAATTATTAAAACACTGACGTGTGTTATATTTCATATTATTTGTGAGTTCTACATATATACATGTGTGTTATATTTACATATGTTATGTCACATGTTATAGGTTGAATATCCAGGTTATATCACCCCAAAAATAAGAATGATATAAAATGATAAAAAGTATAAAAAATTATAATTTGCATTGAGAAAATTAAGGCTATTTACTAATTTGTTCCACAATTAAGTGCATTTTCTCCTCAAATTTGCATTATGGTAACGCTGGGTGGGAGTTTTATTTAAGTAAGTAAATTATAAAAATCCAAAATTAAAATAAATAGTACATAATTTAAAATATAAAAACAATCTAAAATGCTTACAAATAAAAATATTAATAATAATAATTGATTTGCTTATTTGTGTGTAATGAGACCATTAAACTAACACCAGTGAACCATGAACATGCAAATATACTGTTAAATTATTGAAATATTCAGTTTGGGAATCACAGCTGTAATGTGAAAAACTTCCTAATGTAATAATACTGAAAATAAACAGTCAAAAATCTATTAAAATATAACAAACATAACTATTATTAATACTTACTCTCCATTTAAATATAATAGTAATGCAATTTTCGGAGGAAATTTGCTTAAATATGCACTTAATAAAAAAAACAACAACTTTGAAATATGAACTGCATGTTTTGGTGAGATTCACCTAATAAACCAGATTAATTTTGCATTCATTTTTAATTGCATTAATTTATTTTAGCTTTGAAATGTGTTAATAAGCAGCAGATTTTAGAATCAGGGATGATGAAGTTTACATGAATCTTTTCAGAAAATGCTTCTTCACCAATGCAATACGATGCACAAATAATATTTAAAAGCATCAGACAGATGAAAACACACAAACTCTACACCTCAAACTCTACTGTAAGAGTGTTTTAGGGAGATGAAGGACAGTCTGAAGCAGAGGAAGCTGTTGGGATGTTTGTAGGGAAAAGGAAGGAATAACCAGAAGCTCAAACTAGAGGAGAAACACAGACTGACAGGAAGTTCAGATCAGATCATACTGATAATGGAGAATATTTGAGCAGGTTTTAAGGGACTAGTCGAGTCACACTTCACATTGGTGATCTGCTGTGATTTGCTTTGCTGACGGCTCTATCAGACGCATCACTTCCTGTCAGTCTGTCTCATGTAAAGGGAGGTCGTTTCCCTTGGCAACCCAGCGGAGAAGTGTCGGGGAAGGAGGATTCGTAAAGCAGCAAACGTGAGACGGATTTGAGGCCGCAGCTCATTTATCTGTGAGTCCAGCAGGTGTGACTGGATGAAAACACTCAGGGATGGAAGGAAACAGAAGTGTGGAGAGAGGTGAACGCGACAGGAGAGCGTTAGACTGAACACGAGTCCAGGGTCACCGCAGAGCTGAAGAGATGACTTCAGGAGACGGTTAATAATATTCCCGCTTCGACAGAAGCTCTATCCACATCTGTGATATAATGTCAATCACCACAATAAAACAGTTTGAGTCGTCCCGAAGTAAAAATAAATAAAACTGAAATAATAATCATATCTAATAATTATCATTGTTATTATAAATAAAATAATAGATTTAAATAATAATAATTTATTAGAATATATTATATAAAATGTGTAAATTATAATATAATAATATATAATAAAATATTTTGATTTGTCCCCAAGTTAAATATACTGTATTTATAATTATATCTAATCTCAACATATAATAATGTTGATTATTATTATTATTAGAATATATCATTATTATGATTAAGTGCTTTTATAATAGCTACATTAAAAATTACAATATAGTAATATATAATAATTATATATAATTACAATATATAATAATTTAATATAATTATAGAAAATGATATAGTATAACAATAATACTATAAATTACAGTCTATATACACAGTGCTTATATAATAATAATAATAATGGTAAAATAATAATTTAGTATTACAAAAAAAATGTATATTTAAATACTTTTTTGTATATTAAAATTGTCAGGACAAATTTAAATATGCAAAGTTAAAGAAAAAATGTTTAAAAAAAAATACCTGTATATTGTTTATGTATATTTCTATACATATAAAATAATATGTATATAAATTAGTGCTGTCAAACAATTAATCGTGATTAATCGCATCCAAAATAAAAGTTTCTGTTTACATAATATATGTGTGTATTGTGTGTATATATATATATATATATATATATATATATATATATATATATATATATATATATATATATATATATATATATATATATATATATATATATATATATATATATATATATATATATATATACGTATATATATACATATACACACACAAACACATACAGCATATATTTTGAAAATACTTCCATGTATTTACATGTATATATTTATATTCATATAATTTATCATTTATATCATATATAAATATATTTAATATATAAACGTAACATCTTTCTTAAATATATACTGTATGTGTGTTATATATATATATATAAACATAATAAATATACAGTTCACACACATATATTGCGTAAACAAAAACTTTTATTTTGGATGCGATTAATGGTTTGACAGCACTAATATAAATACTGTTGTTGTAATTTTCCAAGTAGATACACATAACCAGAAGTTCATCCATCTCAAAAAAAAAAATTAATGTCCTTAATGCACAACTCTGTACAAAGCTAATGTATACACTGATTTACTGCGGTCATGAACACTGTCGATAGAGCTTTCCTTCTGAACCAGAGATATTGCTTCAGGAAAACGCAAAAGTCAAGCTTCACACTGAAGACAGCCGATACTCGGAAGCTTTTACATCTCATGAATAATTAAGAGGCTTATCAAGAAGCTCCGCCCACACAAGTACCTCTGGGCCCGAGGGAGAGGGGAGGGGTGGTTGGGGCTCTAGAACTGAACCCGCCCCGCGGAGGGCGTCCCGTCCTCTAGGTGCCTCCGCACAGACTTCTGCCTCCTGACCTCTTGACCTCTAGGGTCGACCCCCACCTCTGTGGCGCCCCCTAGCGCCTCCCCCTCCGTCCTGCTGCGCAGAGCCTCTCCGTTGAGCAGCCGCTCGCCGCCGACCCCCGTTACACTAATCTCAGGGATGGGCCCCGTCACGCAGGAGTCAGGGGAGTCTACACTGTCCTCCTGAGACTCTGAGACACACACACACACACACACACGGATACATGCATGACGGCTGATGAGACGCACATGGAAATCAAATCTGAAACATCAAGGCAAACATAAACACTTCAAAATCATAAGATGAAAATGGACACAGATGACAATGAAATGAAAGCGACTCCTTCCCATCGATGCCATTTTGAATCATATGATTATTATGAAATATTAGAAAATTATTTTTAAATCATATAGAATTTTTTATTTTATTTTAAAATAATTACAATATAGCTATTATTATAAAATATATTATAATGAATATTAATTAAATTATATTGTTATAAAACCAAATGGTCTCATAATACTACTACAACGTTAATTATAATAGTTTTAATATATAATAAAACATTTTATAACAACTATATATCATAATATTATAAACCCATGGTGGTTTAATTAAATATAATTATTTTATATTTCAATGTAATATAATAATTATTATTATAAAATATCATTATGAAATTATATTGCTATAGCATTTCATCATAATGATATCATTACAATATTATTTATAATATTTTTAATAACCATATATTGAAATAAACCTATATTTAATAAAATATAAGTTATGATAAAACAATAAGATTAATTATTATATTATAAAATATGATACTATTACACTTAAATTATATTATTATATTTTATCATACTATAATTCTATTAAGTCTATTATTTTAACCGTAACATATATAATAATTATAATAAACCTTAAGTGAATTAATAAAATAACTATTTAATTGTAAAATGCAGTTATTATAAAACTAAAATGAAAATGATAATGCTATTATAAAATGAAACTATAATTAATATTACAATTTAATTATATTGTTATAATATTATATTTTAATCACAACAATATACGTATAATATTAATTATAATATTTTATAACTACACAATTATTAAAAACTATAGATATTTAATAAAATAACTATTTCATTATAATACATAGTAACATTTAAAAAAACAATGAATATTAGATTTAAATTATATTAAAAATATAACTATTATATTAATGTGTTATGTCATATTATTGATAGAATTAGGTTTTAATAATGTTTAAATGCTAACGTTTATTAATTATAATATATGGTTATGAATAGAATTATAAAATACAACTTATTCTGTACTGATTACATTTTAATACTAATAATAAATATAAATGCAAATTAACATCCACTTTATATTATGTAACACTCGAGTTACAAACAAAAAGACTCAAAACAGTAAATCTAATATTATAAAACGGATAGTTTTATAAGCCATATGATTTGAGGCATCATTTCTATCTGTAGCACAATTTGAGCACTAGTAATGGTGACGCCTGCCTCAGCAAACCCCACTAATGAGTGCGTTTGCTGCTTAATTAGGGCTGACTAACAGAAAACCCTTCATTACGTCTGAAACGACTGAGCGGTAATTAGTCAGATGTGACCGGCTCCGGAGCTCCGCGTCAAACCCCGCAGCTGGAAATCTGTGCTAAATGCGTCATATTATGACTATGATTGAGCAGGATTCCCGCTCCGCCGGAGTCACAAACACCAGGACGAGGAAAAACCCCCATTGATTTAAAGGATAACTCCACTTCCAGAATAAACATTTCCTGGTAATACACTCGCCCCCATGTCATCCAAGATGTTCATGTCTTTCTTTCTTCAGTCGCAAAGAAATTAGGTTTTTTGAGGAGAACATTCCAGGATTTTTCTCCATATAGTGGACTTCAATGGTGCTCAACGGTTTAAAGGTCCAAAATGCAGTTTCAATGCAGCTTTAAAAAGGGCTCTACATGATCCCAGCCGAGGATAAGGGTCTAATCTATTGAAACCATTGGTCATTTTCTTGAAAAAAAAAAAAAAAAAAAATTATACTAGAACTGACAGTCGATTAAAATTTATCATCTAATTAATTACATGTGTCAATTAACTAATCTAATGAAATCGCAAATTAAATTTGGCTGTGAAATTACCAACATAAAATTATTTAAGGCCATTATTTTGTTAAATGAGAAAGTATCAAGTAGACATTACAAATAGTAGCTTTAGAAATAAATATTTGATTTGATTCAAAAAATAAAAAAAATGTATTTGATCAAAAATAGAAAATTTATTACACATGCTACAACGGCCTAACATAAACTATGGAACATAAAAGAAGATAATTTGAGAAACATCTCAGTATTTTTTGTTCATACAATGAAAGTCTAAAACTATGGAAATCCGTTTCCGCCACTGAATAAAACATTTAAAAGGTAATTGCGACTTTTTCCTCACACAATTCTGACTTTTTTTCTTATAATTGCGTGATATAAACTTGCAATTGCAAGTTAAAAAGTCATAATTCTGAGATATAAACTCGCAATTCTGAGAAATAAAGTCAGAACTGCGAGATATAAACTCACAATTATGTGAAAAAAAAGTCAGAATTGTGAGAAATTCGCAATAACCTTTTTTTTAAATTTTTTATTCAGTGGCGGAAACGGGCTTCCATATAAAACAGCTTAATTGTCAACAGCCTTTTTTTATGAAATAATGTTCTAAATAAGAAACTAAAACTGCCAGCAGGTGGCGATAAATGCCTTTATACATCATTCATTCGTTTGTTCATTCATTCGTTCTTTCATTCATTCAGGAATGAAGTAAACAGCTCAGTTCATGATTAGGCTATTCATTGAATCATTGGATTCATTCAAAACACTGATTAATTAAGAAACTAAACCCCGATGTGTCGCTCACAGACGCATAACAGTTCTGCGGCGGCTTTAAAGGTAATATTTTCTCTGCAAAATTGAGCAAAACAGATAATTGGTGTTAAAAAAAAAACAATATTAACTACTTATTTACTGAATTGTTGTATAAAATCACATTTAAACTCATGATATTTGTGACAAAACAGCACTCGTGTGATACTGTTCTCGCTGCTCATATGGTATCGCTTATCATATGATGAAAATATGAGACAAAAACTCATACAGGGGCATTTTTTGCCAAACATTTTGAATTTTAGGAGCATAAGTGCATTTATGGAGTTATTACCCAATTTGTCAACAGTCAACTGTATGGACTGTAAGATGACGTACAGTTCTGGGGGCGGGGCCAGTTCATTAACTGTGTTAAAATATTTTAAATCGCGTTATTTTTTCATAAGTTAATTAAGTTAACACGTTAAGATGACAGCCCTAATTTATTCACTTTTTAACCAGAAATGCTAGGCTCGCTCTAGCTCTGCGATGCACGTCTTCACACATAACGTAATCCTGTTGGAAAAGTTCTTCATCTTTGTACTTCGTCTAAAAACATAGCCTATAAGCACTCAAGCACATGCATAAAGCTTGCCACAGCACTGCCAGAAGTAATGATTATGAATGTGTCAGTGAAAAACAGTAAGGAGGCTGCATTAACATTTTAAAAAATGCATTGATGCACTAGTGCTTTTTTTTGTTTTCGGTTTAAGAGGTGAAATCGGCGACACTGACTCATCATGATGAGATGATGGGGCTGTATGCATGTTTCATAAGGATTACATAATCTGAGAATTTGTTTTCCATTTGAATTGGTTTTATATATATATATATATATATATATATATATATATATATATATATATATATATATATATATATATATATATATATATATATATATGAAAGCAGACATTTCACTCTTTATAGATAGCCTATATTTTTTTCATGTCTGTAAGGCAAGCATACAGAGTGTAGCGCTCAAGTTCACAGAGACCGAGGCGGCAGAAAGTGCATCCCGTTTACTTTATTTAACAAAGGGCAATATTTTGTTGTTATTGTGAGTGTATGATCAAAAATGAGGGAGTATTTTAACACTTGAATAGCACACATTTCCCATTAGATTGAGCAGCCATGCAAAGTTGCTAATAATAACATATTTCAGATAAGCCATATTTGAGGTCGATGAATGATAGGCGAGCGTTTGGATGTCGTGCCTGATATACTGTATTACCACAAAGACTAGCCGTTAACGATCTGTCCGTCGTGTGATTCACCAATGTGATTTTTTTTTTTTCTTCATGGGACTAATAAAATTTTGGTTGAACAAGCCCCTTCTGGTCGACTATTAGGGGGCAGCCCTATCTAATGAAGAAGCGCATCGCAGCACTAATGCAAGCCGAGCATTTGTGGTTAAAAAGTGTAGAAATATAAAAAAAAAAAAATTAAGAAAATGACCGATCGTTTTACTAGACAAGACCCTTATTCCTCGGCTGGGAGCGTGTAGAGCCCTTTGAAGCCGCAATGAAGTCCACTATATGGAGAAATATCCAGGAATGTTTTCCTCAAAAAAAACCTAATTTCTTTGCGACTGAAGAAAGAAAGACATGAATATCTTGGATGACATGGGGGCGAGTATATTATCAGGAAATGTTTATTCTGGAAGTGGACTTCTCCTTTAAGACGTCTCGGCATCTGCGGGAAGTGTGAGTCTCACCGTGGCGTTTCCAGCGGTGTCCGCGTATGGACAGGCTGGTGACGGCGTTGCGGGAGATGCGGGAAGCCGTGGGAGTGATCTCCACCTGGATGGAGCGAGTTCCCTCTTTATTGGCCTTCAGAGACGCGCCGTGGAGAGACGACTTGATGGCGTTTCCCACCTGAGCAAGAGTCAGACTTTAGAGCTATATATATTAGATACACACACACACACACACCTAAAAATATGTATTGTTTGTTCTATAAACGGAATTTTGCAACTTATGTCATTTGTAACTGCTTCCATGTTATAAAATAAATTTCTTTTATTAAAACTAAAAGTTCTAAATTACATTAATGACTTAATACAATTAATAATTTAGACAGAGTAATATAAATTAAGGAGTTAATTGAGGGAAACTCAACTTATGGAAATTTGCAACTGTTTGGATATTGTTCTAAAATCATAATTACATTTAATAAAACTATTAAAAATATAAATATATCATTTCCTTAAAAAATAATTGCATTCAATTTCATTTATTAAATGAATTATAAATTATTAGTAGTTTATTAAATTTATATTTTTTATTATTATTAATTTTCAAACATGTTTTTAAAAAAAAATTTTTTTACTTTATATATATATATATATATATATATATATATATATATATATATATATATATATACACACATACACACACACACACACACCAGTATATAATCAAACCAGATTCTATTTTAATGCACCTAATCTCACCTTAATTTCAATAAAGGCTCATTATCAAATCCAATCATTGTCAGAGCAAGTATTTACTCTCCTACCATAAGTAATTCCTGCTCTATGGCAGTTTGTGTGGTGCTGTGAGAGCTTGTGTTGGTCATTCTAACAGGATCAGTGAATGAATGTGAGAAATGTTTCGGCTGGATCAGTGTAATCTGTGCTGAACCGTTAAACACACCAGCAGCGCCTCTGGGAAGAGCTCCAGCTGTGATCGGTACAACACGTCCTCCAGAGCCCTCGAGCCCAGCTCCACCTCACCGTTACACCTGCACGCACACGCACACACACACACACACACGCACACACACACACACACACACACACACACACACAGAGCGAGAGACAGACAGACAGACACACATACATACAGACACACACACACACACACACACACACACAGAGCGAACAGAGCGAACAGACAGACAGACAGACAGACAGACAGACACACATACATACAGACACACACACACACACACACACACACAGAGCGAACAGAGCGAACAGACAGACAGACAGACAGACAGACAGACACACACACACACACACACAGAGAGAGAGAGACAGACACACACACAGTTTGCCCATAAATAACATTTCTGTCATTGCTTACACAGCCTCAATCCATACTCGTATGGTGTTATCCATGGAACACAAAAGGATTATTTATTTCATTATTTTTAATCAGTCAAATGGACGTGATTATTGGCAGATGCCGATGATCTCAAAATGGCCAAATACTGAAGAATGTTCTTGAACACAATATTTTTTTCTACAAAAGTGATCACATCTGTCAAGATCCCTAAAAAAAGATAATTGTGTTCCACAGAAAAAAATAAAAATAAATAAATGAAAACAAATTAACAATCACCAAAAGGAAGTAAATTTTATTTTTATTTTTTTTAAATTAAAACACTACATAAAAAAAGAAACAAAATGAATAAATAAAAGTATGCAGTAAGTAGAAAAAAGTAATTAAATAACTATTAAAAATGTGGAAACTTATACAAAACAAAGCAACTTATTTTTACCAGCCAAATGGAAATGGTTATGGGCAGATTCTGATATTCTGTGCTGATGAAAATTTTTAGTTTTTTCATACAAGTGTGACCACATCTGTCAGGATCACACAAAAGATCCTTTTGTGTTCCACAGAAAAATAATAATTAAAAAAATAAAATAAAGTTATACAACGTTGAAACAAAAAGACAAAGTAAAAAAAGTATTATTATTCAAAATAAATAAATAAAATACTTAAAAATATTACATTAAAATAAAAAATAAAAATCTATTTCTACGTTTGGGAACTGATATAAAAGGGAAAAGCTTACTTTTAATTAGTCAAATGAAAAATGATTATTAGCAGATAATCTCAAAATTAACTGGCCAAATACTGACCAATTAATTTTTGACGAATATTTTTTTGTATTCTACAGGAAAAATAAATAAAAACTATAAAAGTATGCAGGGTTGGAACAAAATGATTTGAGTTCAAAAAGAATTAAGAAAATCAATTAAAAAAAAAACCTACAAATTACATAAATCTATGAATCTTTTTCATATATTAACAAAATCTTCCAAAAAGATCTTTTTGTGTTCCACAGAATAAATATAATAATAATTAAATAATAATAGTAATGACAATTAAAAATAAGGTATACATGCTTAAAATAGCTCAGTAGATAAATTAAAAATAAATAAATAAATCAATAATAATAATAATAATAAATAATAATCTATTCTTTTAGTAAGCATCTACCTAGTTTCACTTTGAAAGCATGAAAGCAATGTGTGTTAATAATAATGAGGTGGGCGGGGCGAGTGGAGGCTTGAGGCCACGCCCCCATCAGCCACTCCCATAAACACGTCTGATAGCAGGTTTGTTCTGAATGACTCACAGTGCAAAATGAATGCCGGTGATGAGCTGCACGAGGAACTCTGACGTGACCATGAGTCTCGAGCTGATCCCTTTATACCGCCGCACCTGCTGCCGCGGATATCCGCAGATACTGACTCTAAAACACACCAAAACACCAGCAAACACAAACAACTCAATCAAAATCAGAGTCACGTTCAATGAAAAGCCCATGTTTGTCATCCACCGGTTTAAATTCATTACTAGGGTCAGTGTTAAGTGTTATCAGGCCCATGAGGGAGTGTGATGTGACCTTTGACCTGCAGTCGAGGGAACGATCTTTGCTCGCTCAGCTATAAACGTCAGCTGAATGGTTGAGTGATCAGTCATGTGACCATCACTCAGTGTGGGAAAACAGCGGCCACAGATCTGAGTGCATTCAGGTTCAGGTCTATAAGAGGATCAGAGTGACTGGAAGCAGAGAGGATCATGGGTGGATTTGAGATGAAGAGATGCATTATTCACAATAAACCCGACCTGAAGACCCGATGAGAGCAGATCTGAACTGCACACGGTCCAAAAACCAGACTGAACAGAGTCTGCCTGAATTTACCCTTAATCCATTTAAATAAATAAGTGAATATTAATTTATTTATTTATTCACCAACCAACAGCCTTGGTAATGGATAATAAATAAAGTAGTAAATAAAAATGTACTTAAATTAACTTAAATAAACACATAAAATAAAATAAAAAAAATAAATAATTTATTTAAATGAATATTGAAATAAATTGAAATAATGAAAAATGCATTTCAAATTAAATTATTTAAATACAAAATAATTCAACCTTCAAAAAAATGAAATATGTATTTAAATAAATTGATTTAAACAAATAAATAATTTAAATATGAATTGAATAAGTAAATGAAAATGTATTTAAAATGAAACTTAAATAAGTACAAAATATTTATATACATAAAAATTAATATGAAAATAAATAAAAATGTAAAATAAATATACTTTTATTAAAATTGTTGTTTCAAATAAAAACAACTTATCAAAAATAAACTAAGAATTTAATAAATTTAAAAATACCATTTTAAATAAATAAAAACAAATAGGCTTGGCAATCAATGAATAAATTAAGGATTTTTAATTTTAATTTTTTTATTAATTTGAGAACTGATACAAAAGGGATTAACTTATTTTAATCAACTAAATGGAGATTGACCTACACTGATCATCTCAAAAAAAGACAAATATCAGCCAAATTATTTCCCTGGCTGATATACATCGGTCCAAGTGAGTAGGTTTGGATAGAAAGTTGGCAGCGACACCACAAGGAGGCAGGAGACGAGCTCAAGATTATACATTTCTTAAAGCAAACAAGCAATTAAAGCAGTGAATCATTTGATTTTGACCATACAAAACGTTGGTGCTAAAACATTTGACATTTCAGTCAAACGCCTCTGTGCTGGTCCATCACATCCCTCAGGGGTCCTTATAAAACGGCTGAAACTGTATGTTAGTGTGTCGAACCTGGAGCTGAGCTGGCACAGAGACTGCAGAGACGAGCTGCTCATGTAGCTCAGAGACGCATTATAACACAGCAGCAGAAACGTCAGCACCTCAAACCTAAAACACAAACACACCATCATCAAATTAGAGCTTCAAAACACACCATTCAATCCCCCGTCAGCACTCATGTGCTGATTAAAAATTGATGGCTATAATAAAAGCGTGGGGTGTGGGATGAATATTTGATGCGCACCTGTTCTGCGCGGTGAAGGTCTCACGCTGCAGGTGGGGGCCGCTGTACACCACACGACTCAGACCGTGATTGGCTAAGGCTCCTTCCGTCAAGGCCAGAGAGCCAAAGGAAGACGGCTGGAGGCGGGACAGAGAGACGGACAGTCAGGACAGATGCAGAGTAGGGTTGTGACCGTGAGGAAATATTCCCACCGGTTAACCCCTCAAAGACCGAGAACAACAAATGCTTCTTTAGAAATTTGAACAAACACAAAGCGAAAGTAAAGTCTGTTGTGCATGCATGAAAAACACAAAATAACACATTTGCATGAGAGCACTCTCTGAAAAAGACGGTTTGTTGTTCATTGTCCAATTAAAAATAAATTTCTCTGAAAAAAAAGTCACTTTTTTACTGTGTTTTGTTATTATATAACACCGTTTCCATTTTCTTTACTCCCTAAATGCTTTTTGGACACATCTATATTGTTAGTAAACTAAATAGACCTGTTTTTGTAATAAATGGCTATAACTTGCTTGGGGAATGTTATGTGTAGACAAAATATTATTTGGAAGTGTAAAACACCCAGATACAACTTTCTAAATAAAAAAATCTGTACATACAGAGTAAAAAACACCTAATTGTTGCTTCCGTTTTTCTTAAAATTCTGGAAATTCATTCATTCTTAGAAAAAAACAGAAGAAAAATTTGTTACTTTAAATTCAAGTTTATAATGATATATGCACTTGATGCTGACTGCTAGAATAGGCCTAGAAAAACAAAGAAAAGTGCAGGTGTGTGTGTCAGACGTCCCAAAAATGTTCTAGGTCTTTAAGGGTTAATCGACGTGTGACAACACCGATATCACCGCATCCTCGCTTTCTTTCGCTTTTAAATAGCTTGTAAAAGCGCATTTTACTTTCACTTTCAAATTAGCGGCAATTCGGCGTAAAGCAATTGCTCATTTTTAGTTAGTTTGAGTTTTCCCCCTTTTCCTTCGCTGTTAAATAGCTTGAAATCTCCGTGTGCATTTTACATTCACTTTCCAACTTAGCGGCAATTTGGCGTCAACTGCTTGATTGCAATTCAAGCAAAAACAAAATACAACGTCAAAGTCACTTAGCCTATATTATATATATATATATATATATATATATATATATATATATATATATATATATATATATATATATATATATATATATATATATATATATATATATAAAAATATAAATAAATCACAGAATTTTATTAACAAAACAAGTAAAAATACACCATGCTATAGCCTAGGCTATGCCTAATATAAAATAACAAATAACTTACACAAAGTTTAAATAAGTAAACACTGTGGAACCAAATGAATAAGAAACAGAGTGTTTATTAGCAAAACGAATAAGAAAGCTTGGAGGCACGGCATACACCTTTATGTCCAATAAAATAAATAAAAGTTTGAAAATAAAGTAAAAATCAGCAAACACTGTGCAAACACTTTAATTTAATAAGATTAAATTAAATAAAAAAAACTTCCAATATCTAAGATACATGGCAAAAGTCAACAGGCTTTTTCAAAATCCAAAATATTGCCAAACAGGCACTTCTGCATTGCGTTTCGAAACCAAGTCTTGTTTTTCTCATCAGTCGGCTCGACTCACTCTCCTCACATAATAATCGAAATCTGATCTGTGACGTGACTGTCGTTCGGCACGCTGCATTAAACAGTTTAGTTTTTAATTGTCGTGTCTGTTCTCTAACTGAACTAAACGATTTTTATTACTATAAAAAAATCTAAAAGTTATGGTTTAACAACGGCATCACCATCAACACCGACTATCACAGCAAGACGGATCGGATCGGGAAGTTTGATCGACTCACCTCGTGATAAATCGACGGCTTGGATAAGGAAGGGATGGTGAAGGACAACACTTTACTCTGCCCGTCCTTATCAACGATTTCCTGACAGAGAAATCAGAAACATGACAGATTCAGACACATGAGGGAACATGCAAACAACACAACACTGCAACTGTACAGAAGTTACACACCTTAATTACAATGCCTTCAAGTCATGTACAAATAATCATATTTATGAGCACATAAATGTGTCGTATTTACTGTATTTAACTTGTTTTGTGTGCTGTTGATGAAGAACAGCAATAAAGCTCACCCAAAAACACTAATCATTTTAAGACAACAGGCTTGCATTCAAAAAAATAAATATATAATAATTTCCCATCGGTCTCTTTGGCAGAATGATGAAAGCAACCAGATAAAGCATCAGTTACACATCTAATGCGTTTCCTTTGCACTGCAATTTCATTTTGTTCCATTAACACTGAAAACAAAAGCTGCACGTTCTTGTCAGAAAGCGAAACTGGAGAAACAAATACGTTACTGGCCAAAGTGTTCATTTTATTTCAATTAAAACTCATCTAATTGTTAAAAAAAAAAAAAAAAAATGAAATTAAAAATTTTTTAAAAAGAATTTAAAAAAAAGAAAAGAAAAAAAAGACAACTATTTCACCCCCTCCCCAAAATCTGATCATTTAAAATATTTATTACAAATCTAAATATTATATCTATACAATAAATAAACAAATATATCCATAATTATAAAACTTTAAAATGTATCAATATTACAAAAACACCCCCCCCCCCAAAAAAAAAAAATTTTTTTTTATATAATTTTATACACTTATTTATAGAAAAGATTTCCCCCATTATATATTTTACGCGCGCGCACACACACACACACACACACACACACACACATACATATATATACATATACATATATATATATATATATATATATATGTTTGTTTGTTTGTTGATCAAAGCTTTGCCAGCTTCTGTGGCCATTGCATGAAGGCAAGAAACATTTATGGTAAATTACTTTAAAAATCTATTTTTGCACCAAAAAACCCCTCATAGAATTATATTTGGTAAAAACTGTAAAAACAATAAAAAAAAAAAATCTTCTAGTGTTAACTGCATAAAAAAGGTTTCTTACCAAGTTAAACCCAGCACAATCTAATAAAACATGTTTCAGGGATAAAGGATTTTGACTCTGAGCTGTAAAGCTGTGCTTGTGTATAATATGACAAAAACAGACCATGATGAAGCATTCGGGCACATGGAGGAAGTAGCTTGTATCTGGAAAAGCTGCTTTAAAAACCACTGAGCTGCTGTCAGAAACACGGTGAAGCTAGAATAAAGTTCAGCGCTTCTTCACTCCTCAGCACTGATCACAAGTAAATAAATGCTGAACGTGTCACGAGTTTGACGAGATGTCGAAACGCATTTCAGCACAGTCATGATGAAAGTGCAGAGCGGATCCGGTTCACATGACTCGAGACTTCTTCAGAGCAGATCGAGTGAGATTTCAGTGTTGCTCTGTAAAGACAGGACACCCACCGGCCGCTCGATGATTGACAGGTGACCTACTCTGACATTCAGGGCGACTTCACGGGGCGTAAAACCCATGAAAGACCACCGGCTTCGCTCAGCGCCGGGCTTCCCTTCTCACAGCCGGCTGAAAACACCACTTCCTGCTCAAGGCAAAATCCACAGCTAAAGTTCACAGGAAAAGCCTCTCTGAGCCACATTTACACCATTTCTTGACATGATTTTTAAGCCTCAGTGAAAAGCCTCGAATATCTTTCAATGATTTTTCCAAGTCACATTTATGTAGACTTATTTGCTGATTAAAAATTAATGACTAAAATGAAATAAAACAATCGTACGATATAAACACAAACTCAAAGGTCTCCATGACAACACGCCAAAATAAAGGTTCTGTTTTATGTGAAGAAATTGTGACAGAAATATACTACTACTGTACAAAAGACCGTATGTAATACTACTACTACACTACTAATAACAATACTATATTTAATAAAATATTAATAATAATTAAATTATTATTATATTATTATTTAACTTTTGAATCAATATTATTATTAAAAACACGATTTAACGGTAAACACCTGATGTGCAACACTTTCTTCGCAAAAAAAGGCCTTGTTTAAGTTTCATTTGATTAAAAGATCAATTAATTTTAAATTTATTAGACATGCTTTAATTATTAAAATTTAATTAAACCATTAAAATTAAATCCAGAAATATCAAAATGAAAAAATGTAGAATTTGGCTAATAAATAAATAAATAAAATAAATTAAAAAAAATAAAAATAAAACAGAATCTGAGAAAAAATAAAACGATTTTGGCCCTAAGTGTTTTTTTTTTTTTGTTAAAAACACTTTAACAAAAAAGTTGTTATACTTCGTAAATTGCGGCAAAATTGTGTAAGCTTCATGATTTTAATTAATGCTTTGTGATTACTAAAATTACGATTAATAAAATGCTAAATGTAACTATTAACACAGAGTCCAGCAAAAAAAAAAAAAAAATGCAGAAAAATGAACAAAAGGAAAGAAAAAAAAGTAAAAGAAAAAAATTTTAAATTAAAAAAAAAAAAAAAAAAAAATGATTTTGGGGGAAAAAAAATAAAACATTTTAGAAGGCCCTATAAACATGTATTTGTTTATTAATTTATGCAAAGTTCTTTAATTATTAAACAAATCCAATCCAACTATCTAACCATTCTTCAGCTGAATTCAGTTCAATGCTGATTCAATTCAGCTAAACTAAATTCAGCTGGAGTTTTGTTCCCACCGGAGCGCGTCAGCGCCGTCATATGGATAATATTTCATCATGTGCCGTGTCTATCGTGTGAAGCGTGTGTTAGTTGAGCAGGGCACTCACCAGGTTGTAGATGCCGAGCAGAAGCGCCTCGATGCAGCCGCTGCAGTGCGGATCTCGTCCCGCCGTCACCGACAGGTAACTCCACACCAGCTCCGGCAGAAACTGCAGAGTGAAGCGCTGTAAACGCGGCTCGCCGCTGCGGTAAAACTCGAACAACTGATGACACACGGGCTCCAGCAGCTGACACACACAAACACATCCCCGTTACTAACCAGATCTGATACAGAGAGATTAAAGCAGGATTTTAGAATATATATATATATATATGTATGTGTGTATGTATGTATGTATGTATGTATGTATGTATGTATGTATGTATGTATATATAAAGTGATGCTGAATAAAAAAAAATGTAAAAAAAGAAAAAGAATAAATAACATTTTTTTAATTATATATATTTAAATACTTAAATTTAAATTAAATAAATCACTAAACCCGGACTAATTCCCAAACTGGGGTATGTAAGAAAACATGTAAAAAAAAAATAATAATACAACAATAAATAAAGATATAAATTACAATACATCATTTAAACAAACTCTTTATATTACTGTATATTTTTACTTTATATTATATAAAAACTACATATAAAAAATTACCAAAAAAATATGCACATCAAAAACATGTCAAAAAAAAAAAAATACAAAAAAATAAATAAATCACTTTATTTGTCTGCATGTGCTGTTACAGAACTGTAAACATGCAAATGTACTGTTAAACTGATATTAACTTCTATCTCAGTGACACTTAATATTAATAATCAAGTAAATATTTTAGGTCAAAGGTGTTCGGCTGACAAAAACAGTTTGGGAATATCAGGTCAAACCAGTTTATATTGACATTAAACTGCTTTACAAAGCAACAAGGCTGATAGTTGACAGGTTTAATTTAACACAGAATGATACTAGCATTCAGCTCGATACAGACCGGGACTTGATTTTATCTACAGGGATTCGACTGGTTTATGACATTACCGGTTAATATTTCATATCATATTACCACAGCCTTGATTACCTCACTTCAGGAGCTGAAGGTTATTAGATTCTGATGAAAGATCACAAACAAACAGTCTTTTTCTGTTGCAAAATAAGACCAGGAACATTTATTAAAAGTGTCATCATTTCCAGCCACCGCCAGCGTTTTTGCTGATTTTCACTAAAGTTTCATGGCCCCCAGAATATTTTGTTGTATGAATATCTGAACATGCAATACATCAAAATAAACATCAGACCCTCTACTTTCAAACAACAAAATAAGTTTTATTCGGAGCGCCTATCAAACTGCCAAAGTCACATGATTTCAGTAAATGAGGCTTCGTTAAGTCATAACGGTTTCGAAACGTTTCGAAATTTCAATGGTTTGCTGCTGGGGACGATCTCTGTGAACCCACGAATCAAGCGAGTTCACTGAGAACGCCCCTCGGCGGAGAACCAGCGCCAGTTTCATCAATCTGAAGACATTTTTACTTTTAATTTGTGTAATTAAAAGGATGAGTGGAAGTTAATAGTCTCTTACTGGCCTGTTTAGACAAGCTCTCCATAAAACTAACTAAACAAGCCCTGCAAATTAATAATAATTTTTTTTTTTAAAAATCACATATATACAGACACTTCATATTTAAATGGTATTTTATTATTTAAAGTGCATTTAATATATTATACTTTGAAGAAAGTATTTGCATTGGGTTTGTAAAAGCTATTTTTATGCATGTTTTGTTGTTGTTGTTGCATTTACACCCTTTTGACCAGCAGGCGTCACTAGTGTGCGGTGTTTTGAGCGCTTCGAAATTCGAATTGGTTCAATTGATTCGAAGCTTCGAAAAGGTTTGTTTCTCCCTTCATTATTTCATATGCATACGCTTACATAAGCAGATCGTCGGTTTCTGCGTCGTCTTGGTCTGTGTTTTTGATCGGCACTTTCTAGACTCATTCAGGAGATGTGTAATAGCGCCCCCTAGCGTATAACAGTGAAAACAGAAAGAATCGGCTAAAAACATCTCTTTCATCTTTATTTGACCCTCTAACTCTAGCACTCTCTATTCTAATTCTATTCCTAAAAAAAAAAAAACTTGCCACTTTTAGACTTGCACTCTATTCGTTTACTAACTGCTTGTTTTCTTTAAAACACACACTAGCTTCTCTACCCGTTTTCTTTTTATTTATTATATGACTAAAAAAAAAAAATACCTTGCTATGTGTACTGAGACTTGTTATAGCACTTTTGATTGCTTCTATTGTTCTCATTTGTAAGTTGATTTGGATAAAAGCGTCTGCTAAATGACTAAATGTAAATGTAAAAACACAGAAAATTCTGTGTTTGGCAGGGAAGGAGTTAAAGATCTGGCCGTCTGCAGGACTGAGAGAAAGACAGATTTCAACAGAGCTCGACTTTCAGAAACCAAACAGAGTATCACTTCTACACAGAGCCGAAGAGACTCACAGTCTGGATCCCTGACGCTCTCAATCACGACAACACTAACTGCACGACTTCTTCAACTGCAGTCCAGCCAGATCTACGTGCAAACACGGCTCTCGATTGTGATTTTGTGATTTATGATGATGTGATTTTCCAGCCGTGCCTTGCAGACTGGATTTGTCAGAGTTTGGAGTCGACTGCAGTCTGTTAAAAACAGCTTTAAAAAGTTCAACAGAACAGAAAACAGGTTTTGAGATATGTTTTGAGTCGCTTGCTTCTTAAAAACAAACACAAAACACCGGAAAGGCATCAAGACATGCTTAGGGCATTTTTTTTTTTAAAAATAAAAATTATTTTATATTATTTTTTTCCCTCAAATTCCCTCCCCCACACTCCACATTTTTATTAATTACATTTTTTTTTCCAATTTTAATTTTCCTGGACTTTGTGATAAATCATAAAGCATGTCTACTCAACTGAATTCATAACACTATAATAATTTAATAATTTATTATTTTTTAATTTTTTAAAAAAAAAAATTGTATAAATTTTTCTGTATTACATTTTATTGATTCCTTTTATTTATTTTTTCCAATTTAAAATTTTCTGCACTCTTTTTCTGGTTTTAATTGATAAGAATCATGAAACCTATACAAAAAAATTAGTTTACATTTTCAGGGCCCTGTGAATTGTGTTTTATTTTTATGCAAATTCCATTTAATTTCTCTCAAACTCTGTGTTTTCATTTTTGAATAATCCACTAGGCATAAAACATTAAATGAATTAACCTTTTAAAATGTATTCAACTGAAAATTAAACAATTAATTGTATTTTTGGCAAACAAAGTGCTCCAAAACAGAGATTTACTGTTAAAATTAATGCATGGAAATACAATCATATTATTATTATTATTATTATTATTATTATTACTTTGAGAAGAACGTTCAACTGTACAATATATTCATATATTTATATTTCAATTTCTTGTGAACATTGCATGTGCATATTAAAATAAAAGCAAAAGTAGCAGAAACCCTCGAGTACTCGGTTGATGTTAAACACTTGTATTAGAGTGCTGTTTGTTGAGTGAAGATAACGACATAAAGCGGAAGAGCTTCAGATTTTATCAGTACATTTGTGAAGTCTGAAGTATGTGATAGATTACAGTAAAAGGTTTGTTGTTAAGAGATTGTTTCGCTGGTATACAGACACACCCGTCCTACAGAAAACACCTCATCATTCATCACTGTGATGTTATGCTGCCATGACAACAGACCGCATGATTATGATGAAACGAGCTCATACTGTAATAAGTCACGCTGACGTCACCAAACACAGAAATAGACATCAGTAACGCTGATCTCTAAAGATAACCTGGCTATTTTAATCCTGACGTCTCCGAGTTTGATCAGAAAACACATTTGCACTACTTGAAAACTTTGAAACTATTTGAAAGAGCAAAATGTCAAACTCATATTTTTGCTCATACACTTGCACAAATTCAGTCAAATTGTTTGTTGCCTAAATCGTCCTTTTAAGATACTTTTCTTCAAACTTGTGTTTAAATGTATGAAAAATTAAAATAAAATTATAGTAATATATTAATATTTTAGTACAGTAATATAATTGTTATTTTTAAAAAATAAAATTTTATCAGGTAAAATAAAATTTGAAAAAAATTCACTTTTTTCTTAAATCAAATCAGGGTTATTTTAGCATCATTAAGATACTATTATAGTTTTTTGAATAGTTTGAATTAGGTTTTATTTTCATTTTTTATTTTTATTCATTACAAAATTATTCAAGGTTTTATTTTATAAGGTTTTATTTTTATTCATTACAAAATTACTCAAATTGAAAATGAAAATGGAATAAGATTAAAACTCAAAATATTAATAAATTAACAATAATAAACAAATTAATTCATTTAAAAAAAATTTGCATATTACAAAATTACTAAAATTTAAAAAAAAAATTCATTTTAATGTTTGCTAAACTTCTAGTAATTGTGTTTATTCGCCATTTTTATTTATTTATTTTATTATTATTATTATTTAAATGTTCCTATCTAGCTTTTATTAATTTTTATTTTAGTTTTAGTTATTTTAGTACATCAAGTTGAACTAAATGAAAAGGAGAAATGTTACCTTGGCAACTAGCTGAAATAATGAAAATTAATTAAAAAAATTATTTTGTTTTTCAGTTTACTTTTTTTCCCCAAAATAACTTTTTTTTCAGTTTTTAGTTTCAGTTAAGTATAATAAATCACATAGATCACGATATGTTTTATTTCTGACAGACTCGGAGGGGAAACTAGTGACTTAAAGTGGCCTTTACACCTTTAAATTGAAAACAGCACACAAATCTTTATGAAAACACAAAATAATGAGAAAGAAAGAGTCTGGAACAGAGATGATCTTACGTCGCTGTAATTCTCCCGAATGACTTTATAGAGTGCAGGAACCAGAGAGCCCTTGTCCTTCAGAGAGGCAGCGTAGCTGGAGACGGCCGTCTCAGGGAGAGTCTGAAACAGCAGAAACACCTTCAGCACACGAGCTCAGAGAGACGATGAAGACGACGACGAGAGAGAGACCACACACCTTAAACTCAGACAGCCACTCCTCCACTACGCCTTGATCCATGGCCAACATCTTCCCTCATCTGCTGCCAGGAGATCTCAGCCTGAAACACAAACTCAATCAACTACTGCACATCACCATCAAACCCTCTCAGGGTGCTCTTTCACTGAGAAACAGGACTGTTCTTGCTCTTCAGAAATAAAAGAACCGGACCTGATGTCCTACAGTATGTAGAAGTGTTCAGGACACAGTTCAGTGCTGTCGTTGTTAACTAAAACTGAAATAACTGAAGCTTTGGCAACAAACAGAAACACATCATTTGTGGTTGAAGTAGTAAAATAACTGAACCTAAAAATGAAGAGAAAAAAAAGAAAAAAATGCAACCAATCAAACAATCAATAGATATTTTCCACATTACAAAATTACATTAAGCTAAAATATTAAACGCTGAAAATATTAAAAACGGCAACTCAAAATATGCATACATATATTAATAGTACATAAATAAATGATACATTTTAAAAACAAACCGATATATTGCACATTACAAATTGACTAAAATTAAAACAAAATGAACTGAAAATATAAAAACTCTCAAAATATTAATAAATACTAAAATAGTATATAACTAAATTAATAATATAAATACTTAAATAAATATTTTTACCCATAAAATTACTAATTAATATTTCAAATGATAAATAAAAATATAAAAATAAAAGCTAACTCAAAATATTATTATATGTACTATAATAGTACATAAATACGTGAAAATTAATTTAAAAAAAAATCAATATTAAAAATTGCAATGAAAACTGAAAATACATGAATAAAAGCGAACACAAAATGTCAATAAATACTATTATTGTACATAAATGAATAAAATCACATTAAAACAAATATTTTGCACTACAAAATTAAGATTAAAAATTAAAATTAAAACTCAAAACATTAATAAATACTATAATAGTACGTAAATAACACTGACTAGTTGCACTATGAACTTCAGTTTTCAAAACTAAACTGCATCAATGGCCACCAATGAGCTCATTAACATATGGCTGGCCACATTTATATAATTAACATATTCACAATTCAACTCACTCTGATGAACAACAACAACAACACTGGCCAATCATAACAGAGCTCATTTACATATTTTAAAGGTACAGTAGCAGAAACAGCCTTCAGAGAGTCAGAGAGAGTGAAAACAGTGGCTTTAACCTTTGACCTCTCGCTCTAAACAAGGATATGAGAAAAGCTGGCGTGTGGCGAGGAAAATCAGATTAACAAACATAGCGTAAGGCCAAAAATAAGCCCAGAGACGCTGTTTTTACTCCAGGGATCCCCGCAAATTACATCAGCAGATAACGGTGCTGGTTAACCTGCCTCTAAAAAAAGACACAGACTTGAACTAGTTAACTAGAGACCTGTTTATATGACCACAGACTAAACACAAGCAGTTATGCCAGATTTACAGTAGCTCAATTCTGAGTAGTGAATTTCATAATTCTTCCTAAAAATTGATCTCTCACTGTTCTTGAAATTTTAGTCAACAGTGATATGTATATCATGATATACAACTTACGGAAATGTGATTTAAAAAAAATTTAAAAAATTTAAAAAAAAAAAAAAAATGGTACTCATAAATTTGATAAATTTAGATTTTTTATTTTATTTTAAAAGTTACAAATATTGCAATTAATGAGATAAAGAAATGAAATAATTGAAATAAAAAAAACGTATAGAAGAATTAAAACAAAAATATTTAAAATAAAAAAAAATAATACTTTTAAAATAAAAAATTACAATAAAAATAAAAACAATTAAAATCATTTAAATAAATAAAGTTTTATCTATAACTGTTGGGCATCATTTTTTTATGCAAACAATAAGGGTCAGTTAAAGGCTAGTAAGTAATTAGTTTCATTTGCAATAAATAAATTAATTAATTCAGTGAAGGATTCATCAGACTCAAAGCAGAAACTCTTGAGTACAGGAGCATTTCTGAATGACTCATTAAAAGAATCAAACTCAAATGAGTCATTTGTTTGTGAATCGGACTAAAATTCATATTACTTATGATGAGTTGCTAGAGATTCAACGTCACTGGAAATACTGGAAAGACCACAATAAACATGACTCTCCAAAACATAAATTATTGTTAATGTTTGGGGTCAGTAGAAATATGAATACTTTTGCTTATCAAGTATGCATTAAACTGATCAAAAGTGACAGTCAAGTCAATTATTATGTTACAAAAGAACAAATAAATGCTGTTCTTTTGAACTTTCTACTCATCTGTGAATCCTGAAAAATAAAATGTATCGCGGTTTCCACAAAAATATTGTGCAGCACAACTGTTTTCAACATTTGATGATAATCAGAAATGTTTCTTGAGCAGCAAATCAGTATATTATTATGATTTCTGAAGATCATGTGACACTGAAGACTGCAGTAATGATGCTGAAAATACAGCTTTATGTCACATGAATAAATTACATTTTAACAGATGTTCACAGCTTTTTTAAAATCTCAATAATATTTCACATTTTTGTTGTTTTTATTGTATTTGTGTTCCAATAAATGCAGCCTTGGTGAGGAAAAGAGACTTGCTTATAACTTTATCAAAAAACATGCCTTACAAAACTCCAGTTTCTGGCAAAAGGTTAATTCAAAAGATTCATGACATTTATATTCTCTCAGACATTTTCCGTGGGTCTGATTTCCACCGGCTCTGACAGTCTCTCTCTCTCTCACACTAACTTACGGTCGTCAGTTTTTCCTCTCGTTCTGTCTCTCTGCCCAAAACTTCTGTCCATTCTCCCGTCATATCATGTGTGAGTCACTCCGGTCTGTTTATAACCTCTACAGCTTCTTACAGTCAACGTCTCTTGACAGCCATTAGTCTGCAGCTCTCAAAACGCTCTTTAATTAGCACAGAGAGCAATCGACAGCAGAGACAGAGAGAGAGAGAGAGAGAGACTTTGTAAACACTCCTTCATTCATGGCTGTATTGATTAGCCTGAACCACCCCTCCTTTCCACGCTGATGGATTAATAAACTGTTGCACAGCTTGTGTGAGTCTTATCCCGAACACGAGCGACTGGATTAAGCGACTCCAGTGCCAGGAACGGCTTTCCGCTTCAGGAAAGGGATTTTGCCCTGGTTTCCTTCTATGGTGGTGGAATGGCCGGATTCAGAGTTATTTTAAACGATTGGCTCCGGACGGAGAATCAGCTGACGCTGCTGAAGGAAGAAATGTAAATGTTTGGTGCTCGAGTGGTTAATCATTAATTCAACAGCCCTTGTTTATCACCTGACGAGTCATCTGAGGAATTTAAACACGGGTGACCTTTGACCTGGTAGAGCCGGAGGGATGATATCTGTTACTGGCCTGATCCTGGAACTGTAATTCACATTCAAACAGATTAATGCAGACTAGAAGCTGGCAGATGGGAAATGAAAAGAAAGAGAGAGAGAGAGAGAGAGAGAGAGAGAGAGAGAGAGAGAGAGAAAAAGAGAGAAAGTGAGTGTGTAACAGAGAGAGAAACTGAGTGAAAGGGATGAATGGGAGGGAGGAAAGGAGGGAAAGAGGGATATATGGATGGAAGGACAGAGGGAAAGAAGAATGGATGGATGATGGATGAATGGGAGGAGGGACAGAGGGATGATGGATGGATGGAGGGAGGGAAAGAGGGATGGATGGGAGGAGGAAAAGAGGGAAAAAAAGGATGAATGGATGGGAGGAGGGAAAGAGGGATGGAGGGAAAGAGGGAAAGAGGGATGATGGATGGATGGAGGGAGGGAAAGAGGGATGGATGGGAGGAGGAAAAAAAGGATGAATGGATGGGAGGAGGGAAAGAGGGATGGATGGATGGAGGGAAAGAGGGAAAGAAGGATTGATGATAGATGGATGAGAGGAGGGAAAGAGGGATGATGGATGGAAGGAGGGAGGGAAAGAAGGATGGATGGATGATGGATGAATGGGAGGAGGGACAGAGGGATGATGGATGGATGGAGGGAGGGAAAGAGGGATGGATGGGAGGAGGAAAAGAGGGAAAAAAGGATGGATGGATGGATGGGAGGAGGGAAAGAGGGATGGATGGATGGAGGGAAAGAAGGATTGATGATAGATGGATGAGAGGAGGGAAAGAGGGATGTATGGATGGAAGGACAGAGGGAAAGAAGGATGGATGGATGAATGGGAGGAGGGACAGAGGGATGATGGATGGATGGAGGGAGGGAAAGAGGGATGGATGGGAGGAGGAAAAGAGGGAAAAAAGGATGGATGGATGGGAGGAGGGAAAGAGGGAAAGAAGGATTGATGATAGATGGATGAGAGGAGGGAAAGAGGGATGATGGATGGAAGGAGGGAAAGAGGGAAAGAAGGATGGAGCATGGATGGAAGGGCGGAGGGAAAGAGGGAAAGAAGGATGGATGATAGATGGATGAGAGGGGGGAAAGAGGGATATGGATGGAAGGAGGGAAATAGGGAAAGAAGGATGGAGGATGGATGGATGGAGGGAGGGAGGGATGGATGAAAGAGGCAAAAAAAGGATGAATGATGGATGGATGGGAGGAGGGAAAGAGGGATGGATGGAAGGATGGAAAGAAGGATGGATGATAGATGGATGAGAGGGGGGAAAGAGGGATATGGATGGAAGGAGGGAAATAGGGAAAGAAGGATGGAGGATGGATGGATGGAGGGAGGGAGGGATGGATGAAAGAGGCAAAAAAAGGATGGATGAATGGATGAACGGAAAGAGGCAAAAAATATAATGATGGATGGATGATGGATGGATGGAGGGAGGGAGGGAGGGATGGATGGATGGATATATGATGATGGATGGTAGGGATGTAACGATTCACTCAACTCATGATTCACGATTATTATTTTTTTTAACAAAATGACAGTCAAGACAAATTATAAATTTAATGTGTCCTTTTATTATTGCTTGGACAAAAAGCTGCACGTTTCTTTGTGAAATTGAAATATAACACAATAATAATATACTAACATAGCACTTGCATATCATTGCTCTTTTGTTAGTTTTCATTGCTTCTATTGTCCTCATTTGTAAGTCGCTTTGGATAAAAGCGCCTGCTAAATAACAAAATGTAAATATAAATGTAAATGTAAATAACAAAAGTAAACTGAAATTATAAAACTAACCCCAAATCAAATAAATAAGTAGCACAAATAAAACAAGTCTCTTCAAATAAACAAACTAAGGTTTTGTCTGTGCTCTTTCCATTTAAAATGAGGCAACCACTGCGTTTTAATCACGATCCAAACAAAGATGCTGCATACATGCCACATGAGCAGTTTTTAATCTAAATTAGATTTGTATAATTTCAAATTTGAAGCAAAAACAGAATGGTCTGACTTCAGTTTTGTGAAACTATAAATAAATATATCTGCATGAAACCGAAACAGCAGACGAGCTGAACGAGACTCAGATTCACTCTCTGCCAGCAGGTGGCGCTTTAAGCGTTTCCACGGTAAACAAAGCAGCGCTGCACTTATGAACTTTAATATGCATTATACAGAGGCAAGACGAAAAGAAAAAATAGGACGGATGAATAGATAGATGAAAAGAGTCAAAAAAGGGATGATGGATGGATGGATAGATAGATGATAAAAAGGGGCAAAAAAGGGATGATGGATGGATGGAAAGAAGCAAAAAAGACTGAAGAACAGAAAGAGGGCAGGAGATGTCTTTCTCGATTCATTATTTGATCAAACTGCCAAATTAGAAGTTTGTTTAGATAAAAGGATCGATTAAAAAAAATATACTGAACAGCTGCATCTGTGTCAAGACAAGTGAAGTCGATGCCACTGGCTGAATAAACCACGCAACAGGAAACAGGAAGTAGCATCCACTCAAACCACACGCCCCTGCCTGCTAACATTAGACCCTCAGAGATCAGATAAACACGCTTAACCCTGAAAAACACACAACCACAGATAAAAGAACACATCACCCAAAAATACAGAAATCATTAATCTGTTCATAACACAAAGACTTCGGGCCAGATTTACTAAACAGCGCAAATTCACGTTAGAGCGCAATTCCATGAAGGGGAAAATTCTGCGGCTGATTTACTGACACAGCATCTCATTTCCATAATAACCAGCGCAATCTACCAAGAGCAGCGCAAATTACCGCCTGCTTTAAAGTGCCCCTATTATACCATTTTTCAGGCTCCTAATATTGTTTGGGAGTCTCCTACAATAAGTTTGCATGCATGCAAGGTGAAAAAAGCTTTTGTTTTCTCAAAATACGTGTTTAATATCACCTCATTTTCCAGCGATTCTCAAACGATTCGTTCGAAGCAGTTCTAAGATTCAGTCTCTCTAAGCCCCTCCTTTCCGTGAGCCTGCTCTGCTCTGATTGGTCAGATGGCCCAGTCCGTTGTGATTGGTCTACCACGTACAGCGCGTCGGAAACGACAGGCCCATTGCCATAGTTCTGTATTTTGAACGCTCGATGGAAATATAAGCATCTATTATTTATCATACTTACAGGTTGTGATTCAGTGGAGCCGCTGTCTAAATAAACTGGGTACTGAACTATCTTTCAAGAGCAGGATGGTCAGATGGTATTCGAATGACTAAGGACTCGTTTAGGCTGTATAGAGTCGGTTCTTTATTTTTTATGAGACAATAACTTATTTATCGTGCACTTTCGGATAAACAACTCGTTTACATTCACATACAGCTACATTACACACGGCATGAAAGGCAATATTGGAAATGGCATAATAGGGGCACTTTAATACATGCTTTTTTTCAACTGCGTTGATTGATTCATTTGAATACTCTTCTCCCATAAATTTACCGATCGAAAGAGAAACTCCAACAAATGCATATTCAATCAAGTGAGTTGCAAAAGGTGTGTCCGCGCCTTTTCAGCGCTGATTCCCACTGCGTGTCTTTAGTAAATCCTGACAGTAGTATTTTAACGCCAAATGAATTTTTGCGCTGGTGCAAGCTGATAGTAAATCTGGGCCTTTAAATTAGGGCTGCAAGATTTAGGCAAAAATTTCGGATTTAGATTAACATTAAATTGTGCAAGATAAAATGCAGTTTTTTCAAAAGACTTTCAGGTTTGCTGCACTTGTCTGTAGGGCTGCACAATTAGCCAAAAATGTAGAAATATATCAATATGAATAAATGCTAAAATAATAATACATTTAAAATAAAATGAAAAACTACCAAAAATATTACTATTGTAATAATGCTATTTCACTGCTATAATAAATTGTATTTTTTATTAAATATATATAATAATTTTAAAATAATAGTCAAGTTAAATTTAAAAGTTAAATAATTCAGTTTGGATGAGTAAATCAAATGATATTGCAATAAGAATAACACAGTTTTGCTAAAAATGTATAATTGTGATTATATCAATACGAATAAATTATAATAATAAAAACGATTAATAATAATAACAATAATAATAAACAAGCTATTATTATTACTACATAAAAACTAAAAATATTAATAGTGTCATAATGCCATTTCACTGTTAAAATAAAATAGAATGTCAATATATATTTTATTTTGCGGTACAACTACGTGTAAAATGTGTAAATGAACAAAGAGCTGCACTTCACCCCAAAACATATCTTGAAACATATATTTGCATATATTTATTTAATTAATTAAACTGGAGCGCAACATTTCATTTAAAACCAGAATCTACAGTAGAGTTCAGTTTTATTTTGATTATTTGTTCGATCCAATTAAAATATACTACACGTGTACTATGGGCTATTTTTAAGGTGCTTTATATCCAAGCTTATTTGGAGCAAGAAACAGCCAGGAAATGACTTTTTGAAATGACTTAATGGTGTAAATGACTTGAAAGTAAACAAACCCTTGAATATCAACACTAAAAAGGTGCATTGATTTATTTCTCCAGCGAAACTCAACATAAAACAGTCAAACGGACTGGCTGACCTGCATCATATCGCAGCAAAGTAAACTCCAGGGTTGAGAAGCAAGCGCATAATATCCCTGAACACTTCCACATCACAAAAGCCTGAGCAGAAATAGTCTCTGCCAAGAGCTTAAAGTACAGAAGAAGAGCCCAGAAGTCAGCGACCCGCGCCGCGCTGATGGAGCATATTTATAGGATGCATCATGGAAGGACTGAGTGAGTCAGACGTGTGTGGAGATCCAGAACACAAGCACTGAACCTACAGACACACTCAATACTGGAAATCAGTACACAGGAGATTTACAACACAGCCTTCTTCACTTTGGCTGCTTTACAGCAGTATGGCCTTAGGATTTCCGCAATGCGGAAAATGTGAACAGAACCGCAAATTACTGTAATGGAGAACGTCACAAAACATGGCAAAATTTGGATGCATAAATCAAAAGTATGGCTGTACAGTTACTTAAATTGCGATATGGTCTGTGAATATAGACTTGCAAAAGACTGCCATTCAAACAAAGTATGCAAAATAAAAGTTTATCAGCTTATAATTCAGTTTGGACGAATAAATCTAAATTATAGGGCTCTTTTCATGATCTCATAACAACAACAATAATAATACTGTTATTAAAACGTTATTTGTTAACGAATATCACAATACCGCACACTTCTGCCCATGCTTTAATTAAACAGTAAACCTCTATTGTGCAGCACCAAAAAAATCTAATTTAATAACATTTTAAAAGATTAAATTAAAGTTTTATGAATTCATTTGATGACCGGTTTTTAATAATAAACATGAAAAAAAACAAAAGGAATTGTTCAAATGTAAATTTACATTTAAAAGAATAGCCTAAATAAGATCTAGAAGATCTGTGCATTCATTTGATTACCACTGTATTTTAAAATATAATAAATTTGTATTAAATCCTAAAACACATATTCCAGAAAAATAATAAATAAATAAAAAAAAAAATAAAAAAAAAAGATAACAGAACTTTAGGGGGGAAAAAAATAAATAAATAAAAATAATTTTATAGGGGCTGTATTATTGTAAAATTTTGAATACCTTTCTAAATTGTTAACATTTTAGGAAATCAATTGATTAGACATCGTTTTTGATTATTACAATTTAATTAAAATAATAAAAACTGAATTCAGATTTCAGAAAAATTAAATAAAACAGACAGAATTTAAAAATTAAACATTTTGTAGGGCTCTATTATTGTAAAAGTACTGTGTTATTGATTGATTAATTAATTAGCCTATTAAATTGTAAAAATAAATAAATAAATAAATAAAAATTCAACTGATTAATCATCCTTTTGATTATTAAATTTAATCAAATCAGTAAAAAAATGGAATCTAGAAAAATTAATTTTTATGAAGAATTTCAGAAAAACATTTATAGGGCATATTGTTATATACATTACTAAGCTGTTAAAATGTATGAATTCAATTGATTAGTCATCTTTTAAAATTGTTACTATTTATTTAATCCTTTAAAAACAGAATCTAGAAAAACAGAAAACTCAATTTAGGAAAAAATAAACCCGATTTCATAGGATGCTACAGTACAGTATACAGCTGACAGTAAACAGAAGCTCCAGCAGAGAAAGAGAGCTCAATCAGACCATTACACGAGCACTAAAGCTCTCCTCCTCTGATTGCTCCATAATGGAAACAGTACATATTCAACCTCCAGCGACAGACGCCACCGTTCACTTCTGATCTGATGGAAACAACAGGCTTTTTAGATCCAGCAGCATGACAAACGTATCATTAGAGCTCAATTCTGAGACTCAGAGGCTTGAGACTCCTGGAATTACTGCAGAGAGTCTGATTAAAGCCCACGGAGAGGTAAATACGACGCCCCGCTGCGGCTCACTGTGAATACGGGGTGTAGAGACGTTAATGAGAGTCCTCCACGCTCCCTGCAGACGGTAAAGCCACCACACACGCAACCTACACAACAACACTTTAGACGTTTCTGCACAGATGCAGCGGTATTCACACAGAGCGAGATGTTAAAAGAGGCTGAAGTCAATCTGAAATGCCGCTGGCAAACTATTTTATTTCTGCAACCTAATATATTGAAATAAGATACTCAAAAAATGACTTGATTTCTCTGTCTGCAGGTGACTGGATCAGGAGAAGAGGAGCTGCTGTAAGGGACTGGAGGGGGAGGGGCTACGAGAGGCCTTGATGACATCAGCAGCAGAGGAAAGTCGTTTCAGAGGTGGATAAAGATATTCAATTTTGATGAAAGATTGCAAAAAATAAATAAATAACTATACTTTCTTGGTTTAAATTTTATTTAAGTAAACACGACTTTCATGACAATAAAAAAATAAAATAAAAGATAATTTATTATTAATTTCTTTAATAATCATAATAATAATAATATCAACACAAAAAATCTATACAATTTAATAAAGTATTATATATATATATATATATATATATATATATATATATATATATATATATATATATATATATATATATATATATATATATATATATATATATATAGACACACACACACACAAACTCATGTATAAAAATTAAAACAATTATATTAAATAAATACATTATTATTCATATTACATTATTATTCATTATTGTAATATTAATAATATAAAATAATACCAATACAAAAATAAAAATGCATATTATTTAATAACATAATAATATAAAACATATATAGAGCAGTGTTTAGGACAATATAACATAATACAAAAATGCTACTATATGTATTGATAGCGACAAATCGTGTATAGTTCACCCAAAAATATGGCATTTTATGTGCATTAAATATGGTAAACCCAGAAGCTCAACTTTCTTGTTTCTTTAAAAATATTATATATTAATATAATATTAAAATTAATTGTTTTGGTTTAATTTATTTTAGTATTTGCCTTTGGATAATATATATATATATATATATATATATATATATATATATATATATATATATATATATATATAATTATTTATTTTTATTGTTCACAGGTTTTTTCAGGGAATTTACTGTTTTTATGGGTTTAGCTTTATTAACCATGCTTAGAGCTATTAAAGCACTGTATCATGACATCAGTATCATGCGTTGAACCGTTTCGTGAAATGAGTGTTGTTACACACCTAATTTATGATAATATAATCTACAACATATTACTAGACCACTATAATTATCATAATACTGCAAATTATCCATTAAATCTAGGTTGTATTTTGCATTAAACCACATTTAACACATTAAACAACTCATTTAACAGGCTAAAAAAAGCACACTTTTGTTGCACACTTTCACCATTACTTTGTGTTACTTTATCACATCATCACAAAAGAAACATGAAATCAAACAATAACGCTGCAAAACCACAACACCTCTATCAACCCGACTCTCTGTTGGCATGTATGAGCGCCGCAGTCTAAAACGAGAGAAACGACCAGATCTAAAAACATCCATCAGCCGCTGGCCACAACCCAGATTTCTGTGGATCCTCCTCTTCAGAGAAACCTCAAACCACTGCACGCCTAAAATCTAATCAATCTGGATCAAATCGCTTTAGGCCTGATAACGAGAAGACAGAAACGGTCCGCCGAGAGAGTCGAGATGTTGACAGAGGATGATTCAATCACATGAACTCACAGCACTCCAGCATCCTCAGGAAAGAAAAACTGCAACCGCAGGAAATCTGACGGTAAGCTCTCAGCCAACAGGTTTCACAACCAAAAGAAGGAATGGTTATGAACAATATCTTCTCATAGCTGAGCCAGTTTCTGTAGAATCACATGATCAGGTCAAACTGAAGCTCACAAAACACCCATCATTCACAAAGTTCACATGCCCCGCCCCTTTACTGATTTATTGTTAACTTATTACATAATTACTATGATTTAATCTACCAAATTTGCATGAACAGCTATATATATATATATATATATAGCTTTGAGTGTACTGTATGTATACAAATAAAGTTGGATATACTTACAAGTCCAATTTTATATAAAGTGATGGACGAAAATATGGTTATATTCTAGGGATGCACCGAATGTTCGGCAACCGAAATTATTCGGTCGAACACCAAAATACCTTTTTTTTGCCATTTTCAGACGAGAAGGAAGCAAAAAGACTAAATAAATTGCACCGAACAATGACGCGAGTTACGTGACACGATCAAATGAAGGCGCAGACTCTTTATAATGCAGAAAACATGTCAGCAGAGTGGAAGCATTTAAAACTGTCCAAAAAAAGACGCAAAAACCATTATAAGCACCGCCAGCAAGAGACTGTTTAGTGCTGCATCTCATGTCTTCGATGAGAAGCGGAAGGGTGGTTGTGGTTACTGTACGATGATTGAAACCATGAAATGGCCTTAAACAATTAGTAAATAAACTGCAGAATGTTATGTTTTCTAATACACGCATGAATTGCATGAATGCAAATAGCGCTGCACGAGCTCGCGGCGCCAGGGTTCAAAGCACGAGGAAAATCTGCTTGATTCAAGAAAGGGGTCTCAAAAATGGCCACAAAATATTAAATTTACTAACTTATTAATTTTAAGTTAAATTGTGCTTTGTTGGTATAATGTCTGCTAGAATGTTAAAAAAAAAAGTTCAGTGTTATATATTTTTAAATTGTTGTTTTTTAATTGATTTTTTCTTTGAAAAGCAAGACAAAACAGTAAAAAGCACATTTTGGCTATTTAAAAATTGGCAAAATACATGGGGAACAAACTTGAAGAACCGTGTTCAGTATTCAGCCTTCGGCCCAGTGTTTCATTTTGTTCGGCTTCGGCCAAAAATTTTCATTTTGGTGCATCCCTATTATATTCTATGACAAAATTAAAATTAAATAAATCAGGCAGCTGAGATTTGCTATATAGCTAGTGTATATTGCTGTAGTAAATATTAATTTACGGTCTACCAGTAAAAGTGCAGTGCTATCAGCTCTGTTTAACACATTTTACTACAAAATCAGCACAGAAAATGTAAAAAGTCAGCGGACTAGTGCTAACAAGTGCACTGTTTGTCTAGAAAAAAACAAAGCCAAGACCACCTATTAAAACATTAGCATAATCCACCTATGATGTAATCTACTGTTTAAATTTTACTTTTTTTTTTTAATGTAGTTTTCAACTTCTTATATTTGAGTCCACATTTAAGTCTGGCAATAAGTGCACTAAACACCCACATAAACAAGATGATTAAGATCTATTTAGAAAAAAACTGTGCATAATGCAGGTAATCTACTAATAAAAAGCGTAGCACTATCAGCTCCATTTATCACATTTTACCATTATTTTAACAAAAAAAATCAGCAATGAGTCAATAGGACTGCCAATAAGTGCACTATTACATAAACACTTAAGAAAAACCCATAAAACAAGATCTGTTGAAAAATTAGCATAATCCAACTATATTTTAACCTACTAGTCAAAGTGTAGAATTAACTCTCAGCTTCATTTAACACATTTACCAAACTTGTTCTCTTAAATTATACCACAAAAATCAGCAAAGTTCATATAAAAAGTCATCAGGCTAGTTCCCATTCTCCCAATTCAACCTTAAATGTGTTCCTCCATTCATTTACCATTTAGTTTTAAACAAATATGATATATATATATATATATATATATGTGCTTTAAACTTCTTGTATTTGAATTCATATTTAAGCCTGACAATAAGTGCTCTATTCCACAAACCCTTGACAAGTAAAAGCCCACACAACAAGATCTAATAAAAATCAGCATAATCAGTAAAAGTGTAGCACTATCTGCTTTGCTTAACACATCTGACCAAAATTTACCACAAAAAAAGCAAAGAAACTGAAGTCAATAAGTGCACTTAACAAGAAAAAGCCCACAAAACAAGATCAATTCAACTATAATTTATTCTACCAGTCAAGGTGTAGTACTCTCAGCTCCGTTTATCACATTTACCATGACTTCACCACAAAATCAGCACAAAGAAAAAGTAAGAAGTCATCAGACTGGTTCTGAGGAACAAACAACCTCCCATTTCAACCTTAAACATGTCCCTGCATTAGTCTCAAACAAACACGCGTTTATACGTGCTTTAAACCTCTTATATTTGAGTTCACATTTAACAAAGTGTGCTATTTCACAAACACTTCACAAGAAAATCCCACAAAAAACAAGAAGATTAGGATATGCTGGATTAGTTTGACGTCCAAACACGCTCCCTCGAGTCACACACACGCTTCAGTCTCCCGGTGAGTGTGTGTGCTGACTGAAACGTTAACACACACTCACATTCCTGACTATTCCTGTTTTATTTTAAGTGCTCTTACCGTCCGGAGTCCGAATGACAGAGGAATATCCCACAGAGCGACTCCCTCCTCATCGCACAAACGTTTCTTCATTTCCTGTTTCAAACCTTGCTAGCCACACCCACCCACACAGACCGGACAGCCAATCAGAGCGAGGGCCAGTCCGCACGAGGGGCATGAGAGCGCAGGAGGCTGGGTTTCGGGAGGGGTGTGAGGGAAATCTGCCCCGTCTGCGTCGACCGGTGCCGCACAATTAACACAAACACACACCCACTCCACAACCGCAGAGAGGAAAACCAGCAGGATCTGACACCATTCTGGCTCAAATGAGGAGACGTGACCCTCAGTGACCCAAAACAACCCCGAGGACACACTTTCAATACATCCACGGACGCAGAAGAGCCCATTAAAGCACTTCCACTTCTACACACAGCACAATAATGGCAGGAAACCCGGCTTTTAGCAGCGTACTGGGAGCTTCAGGAATTGATGGATGACAGATGAATGAGTGAGGAAAAAACACGACGCATGATGTTCACGACCAACTGCTCAATTAGTGAGGTTTAACAAGATTTAACTCAGCCCAAAATGAAAAATTTCATCATTTATCTATTCTCATGTCATTTCACACCTATATGATTTCACATAAGGCAAGAGTGAGTAAATGATGACAAATTTACATTTTTTACAGTACGTGGGTGAACTCCCATATAAAACTCAATTACATTATTTTCGGCTGAAAAATAATTACAAAGATACACGCACTACTCTTCAAATAAAGAAATTAATATTTTTATTCAGCAAAGATGCATTAAATTGATCAAAAGTGGCAGTAAAGGCATTTATAATGTTACAATAGATTTCTATTTCAAATAAATGCTGTTATTTTCAACTTTCTATTCATCTCTGAATCCTGAAAAATAAAATGCATCACAGTTTCCACAAAAATACTGTGCAGCACAACTGTTTTCAACATTGATAATAACCAGAAATGTTTCTTAAGCAGCAAATCAGTATATTAGAATGATTTCTGAAGGATGATGTGACTCTGAAGAATGCAGTAATGACGCTGAAAATCCAGGTTTGATCACAGGAATAAATTACATTTTTAGATACATTCACATAGAAAACAGCTATTTTAAATTGTAAAAATATTTTACAATTTTTACTGTATTTTCAACAAATAAATGCAGCCTTGGTGAGCAGAAGAGACTTCAAAATGTGTATTTTGTTTTTAAATCTTACAAAAAAAATTGAATGATAGTGCACAATTATAATATAATGACAGAAAAGTATTATAATGAATGCACAACATTAAAAACTGATACTAACACAATATTTAACACAAGGTGTGCTCAAGGATATCTTGTTTACTTGTTACTTTCTCAGACAAAACAGCAGATCCTTCAAAACAGCTTCAAAAATTGGCTGTCATGAACCTCACAACTGACCCATATATGCACCCTGACTCCTAGAAATCGAGTAAATAGCATTTTTGCATGCAATACGCATCAGACGGTTCTTGAAGGGTCTGAAAACTTTCGAATGACTCGCTTTCACAACGCTATGAAGCCAAACGTCAAGCTATGGCATTACCATCACTTTCTTTCTTTCTGTGATGCATCAGAGCCATCACCTAAACTTGTGTCTGTCTTAAACTCAAATGCACGTGATTGGACCGTTTTTGTTGTTTTTCGTGTGCCTTTCGGTGACTCAATCTGCAACGTTTTTCGTGCGGAGGAGTCGTGACAGTCGTTCAGGTGAGGCTGTTCCATCTTGAACACCAAGAGGAGGATAAAAGGATACTGATTATCTTCACTGCCATTTAGAAAAGCTTTTTATTCTACTTATACAAAGTACTTCACTAATGGACTGCCAACAAAGAGAGAAACGGGTTACTCAGGGCACGAGCGGCCACAGCTAACCTGAACTCTGAACAAACCCAGACCAGCTTAATTAACCACCTTAAAGCAACAGTTCGCTTAAAACTGAAAGATTAGTGACTGACAACATCGTTTTAGTCCATTTTATGACTTCGGATGACTTAGAAGATAGCAGACGAGTCACATTTTTGGAGCTCAACGGTTTTGGTCACCATTGACTTTCATTATAAACTGGAAAAGGCTGCTATGAATATAGACATAGTGAAAGTATGAAAGGAAATGATTTATCAGTTGATATTTGGTCATTTTGAGAGTATTAGCTGATATCAGTTGATATTTGTATCTCGTTGGTCGATTAACAGAAGTCTGAACTTTGGAGAGTAAATTCCTGTTTTCAAACGCTTAGAGTAAATCTCTGAGTAAACACTTGTTATAAAAAACATTTCATTCAATTTCAGAAATATTGCACACACAGACTGTATCTATTACATGTGGATATGGTTTGATTTCTTATTCAGAGTCTGTTTCTTAAAAATAAATAATTAGGTAACACTTTAAAATAACCTTCCTTAGTTAACCTTTCCTAATGCATTAACGAACAATATCTTTGTTACAGTAATTTTGAATCTTTGTTAATGTTAGTTAATAAAAAAAGACACCTGTTCATTGTTAGCTTAGGTTCATTTCATTAAATAATATTAAACAAGTTTGTTTTGATTTTAAAAATGTATTATTTACACGTTGAAAATAATATTTACTATGATTAATTAATGCTTTAGAACAATTGTTTGTTGTTAGTTAACTAGTGTTGTGTTAAATAATGCCGTTAACTAAGGAATTTTAGTGTTAAGTAGCAGAACTGAATGACTTTTGTCATGATTTTTGATTGTTTCATATTATTATCTAATATACAGTTAAGGACAATTATTAGATAACTGCAAAAAGTCATTAAAAATGTCTGCAAAAATACTATTTAAAAAGAATTGTTTTAAATTAAATCATTTTAAAAATTTATCTTAAATTATTCATTATTATCTCATTATTTAAATTCATTTTTCCCCAAATATTTCTTCCTTAAAAAAATATTAAAATAATTTGATTGAACCAGAATCGTTAAAATTAATAATAGATTTTTTTTTTTTTTTTTTTTTTTTTAAATATATACGTGTTCTTCAATCTATTTATAATTCCAATCTGCATTGGCAAAAACCATTGGTCCACCGCTATATATATAAAAATATATATATATATTTTGTGGAAAATGTAACATTATTCCATGATGAAAAAACAAACATGCATTTTACATTTTTACATAAACGTTTCCTTTAAAGAAACCAGGCTAAAACACCATGGAAAACCAAAACGAACTGAACTCCAATGTCAGCTGTTCATATACAGATATAAAATTCACAAAAGCCACCAAAGATGATTTTCTGGAAGCCGAATGATATTCTAATCCACTACGCTACAACATTTGTCTCTCACACACCAACGTTTATTCAAATAAAACTGAAATTGTTGTCACAAATTAGCTGAACAAGTGTGAAAATACTACTCACTCACCCTGGGGACGTTCCTGTCCCTGTGAGAGATTGACAGATGCACAATATCCACCTTTAGCACAGAAAAATTAATCACACCTTTTATGAAACACTAATGCTGCTGGACTCCAGACGCCATTCAGAGAATTATGCAACTCAGACACGACACAGCCTTCTGAGTAACATCAGAACAAATGTGTCCTGTCAGGAACATCATGAGGCGAGCAAGACCATCGCGAACAGAAGCCATAACACATAAAACACCACACCTAACGCATGTGACTAAACGTATGGGATACGTCATGACTTGAGCAATCCTGCAACAATGTTTCACTTCCAGTTTTTGCTCATTTATCTTAAAAGCAGAAACTAATTACACACAACATCCTCTAAAACTGGGAAACACCTTAGGCATTCATTCCCCACAGCGAGTGTTTTCAGTTCAAGCCAACAAATCTTTATCAGATCTCTTTACAAGTCAATTAATAAACATTTGAACACTGAACAATAATACACTAAACTAAACTGCTGAAGCCATCTTGTAATTGTCTGTAAGGTACTTTCCAAGTTTTATGGGAATTGCTGTATATCACCAAGCACAATGGCATAATTCACACTGGCAGTGAATCTACAAAAAAACAAAAGCATAAAACAAAAACATTTCTAATATTTTACCAGTAGGTGATGCAGTCATCAAACTTACATATTCTCAGGGAATTGCAGCAAAAATATGATCAAATATTTCTGTCAATACGCAAAAGTGTTGCTGAAATACAACCTCACTTTCTGTTTGGCGTCTTTACCAGAAAGTTAATTACGTTTCTGGAGAACGGTATCAAACACCAAATACTCAATATGTGATTTCTGTGAGGACAGATCTGAAGATGATCTGCACCAATTTTGATGAAGATTGGACAAGAAGACAGGGCTGCAAGATAAATCGCAATGAAATTGCAATTGCAATTAGGCAAAAGCTGCGATTAGGGCTGCCAAAACGGCTAAAAAACTAAATTCGAACTTTGTACTTTAATAATATAAATATTCAAATTTAAAAGGCATAATTTCAGTTTGGAGAAAAAAAGCTTTTGGCTTCTCTCCTGAGGCCACGAGACGGCGCATCGAGCTAAATATTACTAATGCACGTTTAAAAATAGCATGACAAGCTTTGAAAAAAAGTGCATAATGTAATAACGTCTATAAACCATGTGTAATTCATTAATTTGCTTAAACAATTAGAAACAAAACAGCATCATGTATGTATAGTTTAATACGAAGGACCGAAAAACCAATCACAAAGAGTACTTTTTCTTTTAAAAATATGAGATGCAGTGGGATGGGGAACAAAATGGTTAGGGGGTGTGCCCGAAGCGTAAATCTGAATTCAGAACGGCAAGGAAAACAAATAACGATTGCCAACGGTTGCCTGTTACATTACAGTACGTAAAATTTCACTTACCACATAAACAGAGAGTAAGGAGAGATGACTGAAGCCGGTCGCACACTGGACGAGAAGAGCAGCGCCGCATCGCACTACGCCACGTCTTTAAAATTCAAACACATAAGGTGTGTTCGACTTGAAGCGGCGCTGCGAAAAATGATCAGTGTATGACATCAAAGTATTGCGAAAGCTTAAGGATCCGTCTGCTCACGTGGTACTTTGATGTCATTCTGCGCAGTGCCGCTTCAAGTCGAAGGCACATCTTGTTTTCTATGAGCATACACACACCGGCGGCACCATTCGGAGTTTGCCTGCAGCACCTAGCAACGATTCAAAACAATGTAAAGACGTGACACGATGCGGTGCTGAGCTTCTCATCCAGTGTGTGACCAGCTTGAGATGATGGCGAATGATTTGCAGATCCCAAGCACAACTGACAAACATCTAATCTTGTAACGTGTGTTAAGTACTGCCGCTCCATAGTATAAACAGAGTACGTGCAACCGCGAATCTCGAAAGTGAATGTGAAACTAAAAATCCATTGCAGTTTCAGTGCCAGGCATAATAGTGGCTCCCTGGTGACCACAATTTATGCTATATACAGTATAATTACCAATGACATAACTGCGAGATATATATATATATAAATGCTACTATAAACCAGCTAAATTGGCAGAAATGCATTTTTAAAAAATGATAAAATAATAGTATTCCAATGGCTGGAAACCTAAGGTAGGTAGACAATGACTAGTGCCATTTAAATATGCAAAACTATTGTAAAAACACAGGCCCACTTCCTATTTGGCACCTTAACATTCATATCAAACGCAAAGAGTTTAATATATCAAAAAGCTTTTAAATTACAACAGCATTTGACTAACGTTGTCTTAAATTTATCTGACCCAAGTTTGAGCACAATCAGATGAAAACTTGATAAAGAATGTACGACGGAAATTGAAATCCCAGGGTGCATTTAATTAGAAGAGGAACAAAATAATTATTTCTAGGCCACTTGGTTGAAAAGTTATTAACTAAAAACGTAGATGAGAAATTGAGCTGTTGGAGGCCCTTGAAGGAAAAAAAAATCTCAATTTTAATAAGGCTGCAGATAAGGCGGCAGCACAAATCTCACATTTTCTCCGAGCCATGAGTGTGTTGTCAAATCTGCAATGACTTATAAAGCTCTTATTCTTAATGACAGCTCTGCGTTTGTGCTCTAAAGTGCTGGACCCCGAGGATGCTGGAGACGCTGTCAGTGCCAATTACACTCACATCTGCATTATTGTACTTCCGGTCTTTTTAGACTGTTTCGTATTGATTTAAATCACAGATTAATGAACTGCCTGTGGGTTATGCATGTAGAGCAGAGAGTGGACATCCACTGTTACACAGACAGTAATGAAACATCCCAGCGCAGACAACACATCATTCACACGTTAATAAGCGTCGGTGTGCACACAGTAGTAATAAGGTGCCACTTAAAGGTCAGACGTGAGCAGACATCCCCGCTCAGGGAGGAAAATCCAAACCGCACAGACTGGAATGATAACAGTGTAAGAAAAACCGACGATCAGTATCACTCCCTCAAGGCCTGCGCGTGACGCACTGATATACTTCTGACTTTCCACAGAGTCTGCACCAATTTACAGCTTGTTCTGGCCAAGAATCGCCCACTTATACAAGAAGAGACTTATTAAAGAGTTCATTTCATCTAAGAACCACTCTTGAGTGGGTTAATCTGAAAATTAAGATTACAAAAATACACTGTTGATTTTAATGTCAATTTTTCCAATTCCAAACACAAAACTCTGAAACGAATATTTATATTAATAAGCATTTCTGCCCATCCAAAGTAGTCTGGATATTGACACAGATTTCACCAATTGATTCACAAGCTCCTGATTCAACTGGATTTTGATTCACTTACACAAATATCAGGCACTGCACATGTGCATTTTTCCTCAAGAAAAACAACCTCTCAACTAACGCTATAAACTATACTATGTCAGTTGGTGATAATATGGTAATATCAGTGATATTGAAGATTAAAATTAACAACCGAGTCCAAACTTCAAAGCTGAGACTTTGTTTGATACCTAAAGTGAAGCACAAAGCTTATGACTACTGCACACAAAACATTAATCTTGGGTTTCAAGAATCGATATCGGTTCATTAAAATGAAGACAGACCAAAATCGAGAAATCGATACAGTCAACCCAGCCTTGACAATATTATTTATTCTTACCAAAACATTTAATACATGAAAAATGTCACACAGGGACATCCTTTAAAATTCTGGAGTGATGAAGCAAACAAATCTGTGAATTAGAGTTTCGAATCGATTCTCTTTGAATCAACATACAGTGTAAAATGACTGACGGAAATGAATCACTTACCATTTTATTTTACAAAACCACATTTTTACTACTGATGGGACGCAATTAAAACATCTCAACTCTTTTGCACAGACTGAACTCTGAAAACAAAGGAGAATAGGCAGTTCAGATTGTAGATATCTAGCTTACTTGGTACTAAGTGCCCCTTAGCATCTTAAATGACACTAACCTTGCAAATTTGACCAAATCTGGCGATTGCAACCAGCTCGTTTCTGTGCACAAATGCATCGGGCGGTCAATAACCAGACTGTGTCCCTGCAAGCTGAGGCTGAGACGAGAAACTGTCACTGGAACCTGTGTGTGATCAGCTCACATCTACAAAACATGCCACATAATATCATCTGAACAGCTGTTGTCTTCACGTGCCAGAAAGACACCAGCCACATCTGCATGCATCTAATCGGCTGTCAGATAATGAGCGGACACAACTGTGATTTTCTGCTCGATGTGCACGACTTATCTCTTCATGAGTGGCTTCTCTCATAACAGAGGTCATTTCCTTTTATTATCTTGCTCCATTAAAAACAGGCTGATCATCTGTCATGCAGCGACTGGAAGGAAGGTGAACCGTGTGACTGATGTGTGTGTGCAACTTGCATTACACAACTTGAGACACTACACACTGCATGCACAAACACTCAGAAACGCATAAGGCTAACAAACATCCATGCATCCACACACTTTGACTACAAATAAGCACTCAATGCATGCATGCATACACATACTCTAAATAAAAAATAACACTGCATGCATGCATGCATATTTATACTCATGCATGTTACACAGAAAACCATGCATGAGCATGCAACACACAAAGCACTCAAACCCATGCACTTTTGTGCATGTACACAAGTACACAAACACTATGCATAAACACATATAAGCATTCATGCATGCATAAATACAGACAAACAAGCATTTAAACACACACATACTCGTACAAACCCATGCACATACGTACACACACTCAGAAACGCACACAAGCATCCGCGCGCGCGCACACTTCAGCAATGACAGCTCGAGCACAACTGCCTTGTCAACTGCTTAAAACAGCAAAAGCAGAGTCTGTCTTTCATCAACCCTTCTCATCTAACATGTCCACATCTGTTCTTCCTCATATGAAGTTTGCAAAGACACACATGAATGAGTTTAATAATCAGAGATGCTTTATAAGCTCAGTTTGTTTAGTCACATGAGATGAACCGCCACGCCATCGGCGAATGTACACTAGACTCATGTAGAGCTCGTATAAAGGATCTTTTTTTAAATATATACTCACTTATCATGCTATATGCACGGCTTTTCCCCCGCTCGTCTTGTTTATGTCTCGGTTAGTCCATTAACGCGCTGAAATAACTGAACACACGCGAGTCCTTCACCAGTACTTTCACACACTTCAGTCTAACATGGAGCGAGTTAGGATTTCTGATTGACAGCGGCACGGGCCAGTGGCGGAGGAGGATATAAAACCCACAGCCGCGTCCACAAATAGCAGCCAATCAAATTGCCCCGAAGGCGGGACTTTAGGGTTTCCACTAGCGAGGTAGAATGTGTCTGTTGTAACTATTGTTAAATGTATTCAGTAATGTGTCATGCGTAATTCATGACGGAATAGACATGTTTTGTGTGCTAAAATAGATTATATAAGTACATAAATTTAATTTTGAAATATTTGAAAAGCAAAAAATGCATACATATAAGTAAAATGACAATTAAAATGTATACAAAAAATGTTAAAAAAATAGCATTGCAGCTCCTTACAAACAAAACTATGATCAGGGGTAGTGTATGCATGGTATGCACGTGATCGGAACCTCAGAGCCGGTTTGTGAATCACTTGATTCAGAATAGGTTCGCGAATCGAGCGTTTCACAGATCATTTGATTCAGATCGGGACTTCAGAGTGCATACTGCGAATTATTTGATTCAGATCGGAACTTCAGAGTGCATACTGCGAATTATTTGATTCAGATCGGGACTTCAGAGTGCATACTGTGAATTATTTGATTCAGATCGGAACTTCAGAGTGCATACTGCGAATTATTTGATTCAGATCGGAACTTCAGAGTGCATACTGCGAATTATTTGATTCAGATCGGAACTTCAGAGTGCATACTGCGAATTATTTGATTCAGATCGGAACTTCAGAGTGCATACTGCGAATTATTTGATTCAGATCGGAACTTCAGAGCGGGTTTGTGAATCATTATTCTGATCCGGACTTCGCAGAGTATTTCACAAATCATTTGATTCAGATGAGGTCTTCAGAGCGCGTATCGCAAATCATTTTATTTAAATCGGAACTTTGGAGCGGGTTTGTACATCTTTTGTTTCAGATTGGGACTTCGGAGCATGAATCATTTGATTCAGAGTGGGTTCGCGAAACTTTTGATTCAGATTGGGACTTTGGAGTGCATATCGCAAATTATTTGATTCAGATTGGAACTTCAAGGCACGTATTGTGAATGATTTGATTTAGATCGGAACTTCATTCAGATTGTTCACAAATCATTATTCTGATCCGGACTTCGGAGACCATTTCACAAATCATTTGAGTCCTTATCTGCGCGTATCGCAAATCATTTTATTTAAATCGGGACTTCGGAGCATGAATCTTTTGATTCAGAGTGGTTTCGCGAAACTTTTGATTCAGATTGGGACTTCGGAGCACATATCGCAAATGATTTGATTTAGATCGGAACTTCGGAGCAGGTTCACGAATCATTCAGATCGTGGCTTTAGAGCGAGTTCACGAATCATTCAGATCAGGACTTCAAAGCAGGTTCGCAAATCATTATTCTGATCCGGACTTCGGAGAGCGTTTCACAAATCATTTTATTTAAATCGGAACTTTAGAGCAGGTTCGTACATCTTTTGTTTCAGATCGGGACTTCGGAGCGCAAATCATTTGATTCAGAGTGGGTTCGCAAAACTTTTGATTCAGATCGGGACTTCGGAGTACGTATCGCGATCACTTGATGTAGATCAGAAATTCGGAAAGGGTTTGTGAATCTTCTGTGAATCATTCAGATCGGGTTTCAAAGCAGGTTCGCGAATCATTCAGATTGGGGCTTCGAAGCGGGTTCGCGAATCATTCAGATTAGGGCTTCGAAGCAGGTTCGCGAATCATTCAGATCGGCTTCAAAGCGGGTTCACGAATCATTCATATCGTGGCTTCGGAGTGAGTTCTACGCCGCTGGCTGTAGTAGATTAGCGCTTGCAGGGCTGTACAGTGCCATAAAAAATCTGTGTGATGAATAAATTTAGTTGCACTAAATTTTAAAATAATCATCAACATACCATATTTAACTTTTATTTATTATGTGCTAAAACAAAAAATTATCTACAAAAATGATACACTTTAAACATTTGGTTAATGAATGTTTAACAGGTGCAACCATTCTAAAATAATTCAATTATTCATTTACAAAATATAAACCAATAGAAGAAAATGTTACAAAGGCAAAGTGTTCAAGATTTAAGATCAATATTCATATTCACACTCATTTTCACATTAGGAAGACTGATTATGAAGTATGTAGCTAAGTGCTTTAATAAACTAAAATACACATAAGTTATAACAAATCCCTTCATTATGCTTTCCAATGTTAAACTATTTGTTCTCAAACAGGGGTGTTTTATTATCATCAAGACACTAAAATTAGTTAAAATGACATTTATATTTTAAATAAGATGATACTGGACAAATATAGATCTTTAATAACATTTAAATACTGAAAACAGATCATAGTCCTTCATCAGCCAAGATATATTATTTATTAGGCAACTCGAGCAACTGCTCTGGTCAGGTTTTATGTACTATAGAACATGCACGTTATGTTTTTCTATAACATAATTCTATTATTTTTTGTATATTGTATATTTGTACTGCTGTTGTGTTTATCTACTGTATATTTCCTGCTGCAACTGCAATTTCCCACTTTTGGAATAAAATAAAGTCTTCTGTTCAGGGTTTATCATTATAAAATCCTTCATATTATCTATTAGCTCACATTAAGAGAGAAAGTCAGTTCACGGTGTGATTCCAGAGAGCAATGCGGCCTCATTGAGGAGATTTCCAGCCTCTTTCCTGTACTTCGGACTCAGTTCTTTGGCTCTCCGAGCCTCACTGAGGTTTTCCTGCAGGTTGTCCAGCAGCCTCTTCTGATCCTGGTGTCTGGATACAGCATCTTGGATCTGACTGATCATGCTGTTCTCATCTCTCAGTAGCGAGTCGATCATTTCGTGGAGTTTGGTGCTGATGGAGATGACGGATTTGGTGGCTCGGCTCAGCTCAGTTACATTCTCCTGCGCCTGCTTCAGGTCACTGGGGATTTCGGCCTCTGATCTCACCATCAGACTGAAGTCGTATCCTTTAACCTCCAGACTGATGTGACAGAGCTCTGATGGAGGGAAAATGAGACAGAGAAATGATGAGGGCACTCCATATCCATGGAGATAATTGTGCAGGACGTGGCTTATAAATGAATGGTATATAGAGTAAGTAGTATCAGGTATGATGATGAATTCATTTCTGAATGACTAACTGCAATAAATAATTCAATGCATAATCATACTGAATACATCCACAATAAAAACAGAATAAGTGTACAGCCATGCATCTCTGATTTGCAAAAAAAGGCCTGATATTAGCTGATTTGATTATGCATAATTCAAAAAGTTTTCCCAAAATAAGATTTTTCTAATTATATGTATCAGCTTTAATACATTTATTAAAATAACAAAAGCAGTTAACATTTCAATTTTAATAACAAAAAGAAGGATTCAAAATGTATAATATAACTTAGAATCTGCAAAAGAGTGGAAATATATGTGCTGTTATTTTAGATACTATTGTAGTTTTTGTTAATATTTTGAATTAGATATTATTTTCATATTTTCTGCTCTCGTGTTAATTTTAATTAACGTTTTTGTGATTTTGTTGAGTGTTTTTGACATTTTTTATCAGTTTCTGTTGTTTTTAAATGTTTTTTATTTTTATTTTAGTTATTTTAGTGCAAGTCGAAATGAAAACAAAATCAAAAATGAGAAATGTTGCCTTGTTAACTAGCTGAAATTAAATAAGCTTAATATTTTTTATATTTTATTTTATTTCAGTTAACATTAATTTTTGGTTTTAGTTTTAGTTAACTATAATAACCCTGGTTCAAATACTCCCCTTATTGTCAAAAAACTCTTCATTTTCTGTCTCTGTCTGCATGCAGTAAAACACCCACAGATGCAGCAGAAAACATCAGGCTCATGTTTGCATTTTCTATTGTCACTGGCCATAATTATAACCTTGAAATCAGAATTATGCATAAAATAATGTCATATGTGTGAAAACAGGCTCATCTGTGTTTGAAAATCTGGCTCAGATTCAGACAGGAATCATGGGACTGTGGCGTTTTTCTGCTGATTAAGTGATAACACAAGATTTCTTCACTTTACAAATGGCTGTCGAAAGCAAAAATGTTATGAAATGCGCATATTTTGTGAGAAAGTGTGACCCGCTAGAGCAAAATCAGTGCCACAAAATTAGTAAGAAACAAGTACTGGATTTCATTCAGCATATATAATGCAGGACTTGATATGATACTAGAAAAAATATTTACAAACAATTAAAGAGCCATTTATATGGTTGTCTGAGGTACTATTACCATAGGACACATCAGAAATCTCCAGTGAAATCACATGCATCCAAACATGATTCTGAATTACTAATTATTACATGCAAAGTATGTGCAATTTCTATCCTTTTCATGCATCATATTAATCCTAGATGGACTTTGTTTGTAAGGGTCCATTATAAGTAAAGGGTTTTGCTTGAATATCTTGTGTGCAGTCGTTGCTTGGGCAGACTGTGCCCTCTGCAGGCCGTGACTCGTGTGTGAAGATCTTACCATGTTTCTCCTTGATTTTCCTCAGGCATTCAGACAGACTGTCGTTTACTGGACAGTGATAGCGGCTTGCAAGAGTCTGAAGCTTGTTCTTCATCGTTTTATAGTGTTCATGCTGTTTGTTGAACGTTTCTGCAACATCAGTGATTCGCTCATCGAGACCAGCAACACCAACACGACGAACAGCAAAACTGCCTCTCCTCTGAGCTACTACATCTGCTGGAGGATAAACACACACACATAGAAGGATGGATGGATGGATGGATGGATGATAGATAGATAGATAGATAGATAGATAGATAGATAGATAGATAGATAGATAGATAGATAGATAGATAGATAGATAGATAGATAGATAGATAGATAGATAGATAGATAGATAGATGGATGGACAGACAGACAGAACAATAAATAGATAGATAGATAGATAGATAGATAGATAGATAGATAGATAGATAGATAGATAG
>CM071956.1:3557500-3687500 GCA_036784905.1 Acrossocheilus fasciatus
ACAGAGAACAAATTCACAACTAAAAGAAGAGAAAGACCATTTTAAATGAAGAAACTTCTGCTGCACTGAATATAACATACATAATATTACACACGCACAAATCACTAACAGGAACCATCATACATTCATTCAGACAGAATTCTTTTCGTTTGCTGTCAAGCTGAACATGACCTACTTTACCGCGAGATAAAGGCTTGTTCTGAACCAGCGAGGCGCGAAAACAGACGGAAAATAATCAATCTAATTTACTTCATTTACTAAAATGATCCGTTTCTCATGTCTAAAAACAGAAAACGAAGAGCGTCAATGCTTTTGTCTAAGTTTAGATCCACCTGATACACTGTCCTACTTATACGCTAAGATATCATAACTAAACAAATACATATTTTAACTTTAATCTACCTCTAAAATCCAATAACCATGAAACAGCCTCGTACCTCATCGTCTCCTTCGGGAGAGGAGAAACAACATCCCATTTTTTCAGTACGCAGAAGTTTTCACTCCCATAAAACACTTGAACTGAAAGTTGGAGATCGATGACGTCACAGTCATGTGGCTCACGTGACACACAGGTGCGAGAGCGGTTCACCTGCGGAAAAAAAACAAACAAAACAAATGTGCATCTTGCGCTTTCCATTCGATCTGATTTTATGCGCTTTATAGCCTATTATTTATGTGCTATTATTTATCTAATATTATATGCACAAAAAAAAAAAAAATATATATATATATATATATATATATATATATATAGCAAAAAGTAGCAAAAGATCTGATCTTCCCAAAGTCGTTTAACTACCGAGAAAATTCATTACATGGCATGTGATACATTCATTTTAAGTTTAAGAGCATAAAATGTCCTTCGATTTAAATTGTAAAAATTATAAATCATTAAAAAAATGCAGAAATAACTGCATTTGGCTATATTAATACTCATGTGTAATAATTAAAATAATAATACTATGGTAATTGTGGTACTCGTCCCTAAGAGCCCATTATATTTCTTTGGTTCTGAGATAGAGTTCTCTATAATAGCCTTTAGAGGTCAGCATTGACTCGCTTTTAATGCGCTCTGCTTGCGTTTTAATCCTCTTTAGTTTTATTTATTTTAATTTTAATATTATGAGGCTAATGTAGCATACTTTTTAATTTTTAATAATTTTTTTTAAATTCTTATATATATATATATATATATATATATATATATATATATATATATATATATATAGATGTGTTTCGGGTTTTATGTCTGCATTAAATTACATTTTCGTGCTTGCTTTTTGAAATCGTTTTCATGGTCCTGAAGCACTTCCAAATTATAATAACAGTCATAATCATGAAAACAAAAGTCAGTCTATAGGCTATGATAAAGTGAAGTTTGCACGAGTGAACAACCCTGAAGATGTGAGTACTGACAGCTAACAACACCTTGCTTATTTCTTGTAACCATTGTAGGAGGCTCATTTAGTTAGGCATTGGATTTGAGCAGTGTTGCAAATTTAGCAATATTGCTGCTAAATTTAGCAACTTTTCAGATTACCCAAGCAACTTCTTCTTCCAAAAGCACCTAGCAAAAAATTGGCTATTTTACAAATTTATTTGGCAACTTTTAACAACTTTTGATAAGTGAATTAAATGATAAAAAGGCACACATTTTCCCATCTAAATTACACAAAAAGATGAAACCAAAGATGCAGTACACATATCACATGTATTAAGTTTCCTGTTATTTGCAATTGTTCAATTTAATAATAATAGTAATTTGTTCATTTATGATACACCTTGTTTGTAGCTTGCAGTGATTGTTGATCAGTTAGCACACTAAGAAAAATATCTAGAAAAATATAAAATTATCTGTTGCAACCACCCAAAAGCACAAAATACAATCATTTAAAATGCAAGTAAAACAAAAATACAGAAAATTTATTCATGTTAACATATTGTGCCCTATTTCTTTACAGATTTGTCTTAGAGTGTAGTAACTACACACTGCTTCAAACTATAATTGTTCAGAATGTGTAGTTTTACTAGTTTACCCAGCCAATAAAAAACTTTAAATTGTTCAAAAATGTGTAAGTGTTTAATTACTACTTAATATTGTATTTAAAATTTAATATTATATCATGCATTTATTATTTTACGAACAAATCTAAATAAACAAACATATATAAAAATATATATTGATATTTGATGCAGTGACACAATGACATCACAATGCAACTTTTAGCAACAAATCGACCTTAGCAACTTCTGAAAATTAGTTGGCAACGCTGGATTTGAGACACGTGGCCAAAGATGCTGTAGTTATTATGCAGCTGAACTGGTGTCTATGGTGCTAAAAATGCGGCAGCTAGGATTTGTAACACAGCCGCTGGTTTGTCTTTGACTTTGAGTGCCAAGTGCTTGAAAACACAAAAGCAGGCAGCTAAACAAAGCTTAACCAGCTGTTGGTAATTTGCCTTCTCTCTGTGCCGCTACCTGCTGTGAAACGGCGCCGGTACCGTATCATTTCGCTGTCATCCGCGCGCCGTTTGCTGAGCGCATAAGTGAAGGTTTGCGGAATAAAGCGGTATTGATGGGGGACGTCTCCGGATGCAGGTGTTTGTGCTGACAAACGAGAAAAAGCGCTTCACTAGCTACTAATTGAGCAGAAAACATGTAAGAGACGTGCATTATCTGTGGGCGAAGAAACGCGCATCCAACCAAAGCAATCACATGTCAAATACAACAATAACACTCAGGAGTAAGATGAGGCAATGACTTCGTAAATCACTTCATTCATTTACGATGCTTATGCACGCTCTATTAAAGTGACTTTCAACATTGCACTATAGGCTATGTACACAGCCATTAATATTATTATATGCACTTAAAAAAATATGTTATAATAGCATATCCACTTTTTTGTAACGCGAAATAACTATTTTCTGTAAATTTGCAAGACTTCCGGTTCATTAGCTGCTAAAACTAAAAATAACAAAGTGCAGTGAACTGTAAAACTATAGCGCATACAACAGCGTATTAATCTGTACGACTACACATTAAAATAATATGATTTAAAAAATCTAGTTTTGCACAACTGTTTTTGTACAGGTAAAATACCTGGAAATGAATGACACCGGAAGTCGCGCACATTCAAATTACAAATGGCGCGCCCGACCTTGTGTTCAAAATACTGTATTAAATGTATGTATTAAATTAGCGGGTTTTGCTTTGTCAGAGACTCTATTGAGAGACGACTAGATGGAAATACTTTGCAAACTAGTGAGCCTCTTTATACAGCATTTTAGGCATTAAAGTGGGCCACAAGTGTCTGTGGAATAGTTGAGAGAAAATCAGTGTGAAAAATGTACAAATTAATATTAAAACTAACTAAACTAAATAAATAAGTAGGCTAATTAAATTAAAATGCATACACAAATAAATAATAAATATTCGATTAAAAAAAATAAAAATAAAAATACATTTAAATAATAAATAAATACAGCTAACAATACAGTATTATAATGAGTAAATACAAAAAATGTAATAATGAAATTTAATTAACTAATAACTTTAATAACATTGTTTTATTTTTTATTATTATTTTTATTTGGGTCTTTATATATAAAAATATAGAGTTGCATTTTTTTTTTTTTACTTTCCCTTGCACAAGGATGATCGTATTTGGGGTTAAGCTACTTGGGCATCAGATGTAAACTACCTTCCTGGACAACATGTAGCAAATGCATTTTTGGCCTTGTTATAAATCTAGTGAGCTTTCACAAGACAGCACTGGGGTGTGATCTCCAAACCAAACAAATACAAATCTGTCATCATTTATACTCACCCTCAACTTGTTCCAACCCTGAGTTTCTTTCTTTGTTGAACACTATGAAGATATTCTGAACAATGCTGATAACCAAACAGTTGCTGGTCATGTATTTCTTCCACACTATGGAAGTCAATGGGGACCATCAAGCGGACCAGTAATATTCTTCAAAATATCTTCTTTTGTGTAACACCGACGAAACACAGACGAAAGAAATTAATACAAGTTTGGTACAAGATGAAGTTGAGTACATTTTCATTTTTGTGTGAACTATCCCTTTAGACAGAAAATTTGGGCATCATACCCTATAGGAAGCGATACTATAATACTAAGTAGTAGTGTGTACTGTATGACAGCAGTATGCCATTTTTTAATTATAATATGTGACCCTGGAGCACAAAACCAGTCATAATTTGTAGCATATTCCATGAAGATATTTTGTACATTTCCTACCATAAATATATCAAAACTTAACTTTTTATTAGCAATATGCATTGCTGAGAACTTCATTTGGACAACTTTAAAGGCAATTTTCTCAATATTTAAATTTTTTTGCACCCTCAGATTCCAGATTTTCAAATAGGCTACTTATATCTCAGTTCAATATTGTCCTATCCTAACAAACCATACATATCAATGGAAAGTGTATTCACTCAGCTTTCAGATGATGTATCAATCTCAATTTCAAAGGGTTACAAATATTCTGCCAGTTTTCTGGCTCTGTGGAGCGATATAGTTGTTACGTAGACTAATGTCATCAACAGGCCTCTGAAGGTCTGTTTAACTGCGTCTATAAATGCAATATACACTTTATTGCTGCCTGCCTGTGCACGCATTGAGTGAATGATGTGTCCGGTGTGAGGCATTTCCCGCGAAATTGCAAAGCGCCGCATTCTAGACTGTTCCATTCACACCGCAGGCGCGAGCGCGGGGGGGAACTGCTAGCGTTAACTATCACATTAAAGTTAAGAATGGAGACTTTTTTCTTGTATATTCCATTAACTTTTTATAATTATGGTATGTAATATGTATTATGTTAATAATAACAACTTCAAAGTGAGCTGATGACCTCTTCAGTGACTGACTCGGCGCACAACCACCCCTCCGTTTTCTCACCGCCTCCGGTCCGCTCGTGTTGTTTTTTAAACCTTTCATTCATTAAAGAGTTTTAATCACACACTGATACGCACGAAAAATCACTTTAATTCTTAAAATGATCAGAACACGCAGAGCATCCTTGAAGGTAAGAGCGATAAGCGGTGTTTTCCATTTAAAAAAGTCCTTTAGATCTTAAAGATAACCCGCGACGGTATAGCAGAGAGTTGAACTGCATGCACACACTTAACTTACGTGCAGAAAGATAGTAGCTGTGATCGTCGTTTAAAAACGTGTGTAAATGCATATTTAATGAGACACAGAAGCTGATCATCAGAAAATGCAGTTGCAATAATGATGCATGTTAAAACCACTTTTACTTGCGTTTTTTTCCCCTAGATATTCAGATCTTTGTTATGAAGTTATGGATGTTTTTTTTATGTCTGTACCAAGTTAATAATAATATTTGTTGTTGTTATTATAGGGCATTGTAATATAAGTACAAACAAAGTGTGATATTAATCATGTTTTTATGCAATGTATATTATTATTAATGTTAACAGTAATAATGCATTGACTGTTCTTGTTTTCACTATTATTATTAATAGTTTATTATTATATATAAAATAATTGTAATTATTTAATGTTTGCTCTAATAAACCTCTTGTTTTCAGGCAAAGCAGCTGGAAATAAGAGATCTGTCAGAGGACAGCAGAGACAGCATCCAGTCAAAGAGATCCTGGAAGCCTGTTAGTATCATCTACAGTATCAGAAATTAATGCAAATTATTATTAATGATTAATTAATAATATTTGGAACCAATGTGCTGGAGAATATTTAATTTTGTGTGTGCATATTGTTTTCCTAAAGATATGAAAACACAGTGTGCTGTAGTATGCCAAAAACATTTTAGCTTTAAACTGTAATAGTTTTTGACACTATTTCAGATTTGATTTTTTGCTTTAATTTTAGGGCGTTTTTTTAGCTACTAAGTTTTAGTAATTTAGTCTTTTTTTTAATGCATTCATTTTTTTTTTCCAACTAAACGTAAAACCAAAAAATAGTTTTTTGAAATTAAATAAATGTTAACTAAAAAAAAAAAAAGATCAAACATTTTTACAGTTGATTTTATTAATTTATTTTTTAAATGTCTATATAGTATTATTTATTTATTAGTTTTAGCTATTTTAGTAACTTAAAGTTGTAAAAGAGTTACATAAGCATGCACATATTTATACACATACACACAATAAAATTATTTATATATTTTTATAATTTACTTTCTAAACCAAAACCATGTTACTTTAAATAAATATTAGCTAAAAAATGATTTTTTTTTTTTTAATAATTTATTTTAAACTTTTTTTTTTTTTTTTTTTTTTTTCCAAGTTTAAAGTGGTTTTAGTCAATTCTAATAACCCTGACCTGTCGAGGTGTCGTTTGACCTGATTTTCTGTGTTGTCGTGGTCCAAGATTTTATTGGATGAGTGATCTAGGGAGTCAGTGTTTTCTCTGGCTGTCCCTGGATAGCTCTGGTTGACAGCCTGGATTTCTCTGTGTCTCTGTCAGTCTCCAGATCTCCTCCATCTGTTGTGAAGAAACCAGAAACTGTCATGTGCTCAAAAGAGTTGCTTTACTTCTTACAAGCAATGTGTTTAAATCACAAGTTAAGATGCCGCGTCTCCTCTGATTGAGATAGAACTGTCATTCATTTGCATTTCTGAGTTCATATTAGAAATATAAATACACTGGAGAAAATCCAAGAGCGTGGCAGGTCTCCTGCACGCTGTTTATCTCCGATGATTTGGCAGCGCTATTAATAATTGAGATGGTTTTCGCACAATCCAGGAATAATAATGTGTTTTCTCACACTCTCTGTGTCAGGATGTTTGCTTCAGGTCCAAAAACATCACAGAAGAGCTGGCGCAGGCCTTCATGGACACCGAGAGCGAGGGCGAGTTTGAGGGATTCTCTGTGGACGAGTGTGACTGGAGAAAACCGGTGGTAAATATGACAAAAATCCCACGTACAGTTATGATGTCTAGAATATCTGCTCAGTTTGGGTGAACGGAATAGTTCATCCAAATTAGCTGAAGATGTCCTCACCCTCAGATCATCCAAGATGTAGATGAGTTAGGTTCTGCATCAGATTTGGAGAATTGTAGCATTGCATCAGTGTCTCAGCAATGGATGCTCTGCAGTGAATGGGTGCCGTCAGAATGAGAGTCCAAACAGCTGATAAAAACATCACAAATTTGATGAAGAAACAAACTCACCTACATCTTGGTTGAGCACATTTTTAGCTAATTTTCATTTTTGGCTGAATTATTTCTTTAATTATATATAATCAAATGAAAATGTCACCTGCAGAGTGGGGGCTCTGATAACGACAGCGACGACAATGGCTTTTATTCTGACGGAGAGGAACCAGCGTCTAAAAAGAGGCGCAGCTCTGGACTGTGTGTTGCATTCAAGTTTCCCACCAAAAGAGGCCCCGCCCCTAAACGGAAAACGGCCAAAAAAGGCAACAAAGAGGCCCCGCCCCCAGCCCCGCCCATCAGCAGGAAGCCTGCAGGAAGAAACAGGAAGCGGCGTGAACCAGAACAATCGAAAGAGTCTACTTTATATGAGCGCATACGTACAGAGAGCCAATCAAAACCCTCTGATAACGTGACCAATGTGGAGAGTCTACTGACCGACGAAGAGATGCAGATACTGAGCAAAAGAGCCAAGAACATCGAAGAAAATAAAGCTATGGTATTATTTTATTTTGTTGTAAAATATTTTTATTATAAGTATATTTTTTAAATAAAATATCATTCAAAACAGCATTTTTCATATATATTTATAACATAATAGCAATGCTTGTTTTTAAAAAAAAAAAAAAATTTCATTAATTTTTAATTTTGTTTTAAAATTTATCATTTTTAAAATAAAATAATTCAAAACAGCATTTCTCATAAATGTTTGTAACTAATAATGATAATATTAATATTTTTACATTTTCCTAATTCATTTTGTTGTAAAATAATATTTATCATTTTTAAAATATATATATATATATATATATATATATATATATAAAACTCGAAACAGCATTTTTCATATATATTTGTAATTAAAAAAAAATACATATTTTAAAACAAAATTGAAGTAAAAATGTATTAAAGTTTTTTTATAATGAAATCTAATTCAAAACAGCATTTTTGTCAAATATTTTTACATGTAATTTTGTTTTAAAAGAATATCATTTTTTTAACATAATACAATGCAAAACAGCATTTGCATATGTTTTTGTAACAAATACATCATTTCTTGGGGAAAAAAAGTTAATTAAAATGTTAAAACAGTCTTCATTTATATTTGTAATATTTAATATGATAATAAGTATAATATTAATTTATAGCTGTATTGTCATGTATTTGCAACATGTATTCATTTTAATATAATATTGATTCGAATTCAGTTTATTTTTAATCGATTTTTTCATAATATCTTGGATGTTTACGTTAACTTAAAAAAACCCCTCTCTTTTCTTGCAGCTTGCAAAACTTTTTGCAGACTTGAGTTCTTTGCCTGAACTTCCTTCTAAGACGACACCTACGGTGAGATCCCACAATCCCCGGCACCAAACACCTACACAGAACTTACCAGAAAATGCTCTGCTTCCTCTTCATATCTAACCAGTTCAATTACATTCGCTTTATATTGATGGTCTTTCTGTGCCCTAAATAGAAGAAAAAGAAGCCGTCCACCCCGAAACGGCGTTTTTCAGAGGTTCAGGTCGAGAGACGAAACCCGGGCCGCAAGGCCAGACCCCCGGAGCATTTTGGGATAGAGGTGGAGGAGAAACCGGCTCCTCAGAAGAGAGAGAGCGGACAGATTGACATCAAACGCCTGATGGAGGCAAGAGACGCAAACAAACCTGAACCCATTTCATCTGAAGTCAACTTACTGTAGAGACAGAACAGACCAAAACAGCACCAGAAACATCCGAATATTTTCCTATTAAAATATAATTTATGTATTTATCCAATTTTTTTTTTTCATTAATTAATCGAATATATATTATATATAAGAACTTTTATATATAAAATAAAGTTAGAGATAAATGGTTTTGTATATATCATGAAAAACTTCACAGTCTGTGGTCTGAGGTTGGTGTGGTCTGCTGCAGGTTAAGGAGGGTCTGGGAGACGCTCGGCCGAAGCAGAAGAAGCGTCGCTCGCGTGAATCCATACGAATGCCGAAGGACATCACTGAAGAAGAGCTGGAGAACGTCGCCGATCGCGCCAAAGACAAAATCCTGGACAAGGAGAACGTGAGTGCTGAGGACTGTGGTGTGGCGTGTGTGATTGAGATGTGTATTAATGCGTTTATTAATGATCTCAGGGCAGCACGTGCCATCAGTGCCGTCAGAAGACCCTCGATACCAAGACTGAGTGCAGGGGCCTGTACTGCGGCGGGGTCAAAGGTCAGTTCTGCGGCCCCTGCTTACGCAACCGCTATGGAGAAGACGTCCGCACCGCGCTGCTGGATCCTGTAAGTCACCGCAAACTACTGTTAACAATCATTTCATACGTGACCCTGGAGCACAAAACCAGTCTTAAGTCGCTGGGGTATATTTGTAGCAACAGCCAACAATACATTGTATGGGTCAAAATTATCCATTTTTCTTTTATGCCAAAAATCATTAGGATATTAAGTAAAGATTATGTTCCATGAAGATATTTTGCAAATTTCCTACTGTATATATATCAAAACTGAATTTTTGATTAGTAATATGCATTGCTAAGAGCTTTAAAGGAGATTTTCTCAGTATTTTGAATTTTTTTTTTGCTCCCTCAGATTCCAGATTTTGAAATAGTTGTATCTCAGACAAATATTGTCCGATCCTAACAAACCATACATCAATGGAAAGCTTATTTATTTCAATAAATTGACCCTTATGACTGGTTTTGTGGTCCAGGGTCACGTATAATAAAATAAATATACAATTGAAAAACTTACACGAAAATAAGAAATCTTGCTTTGGAAAGTAACTGAAATTAAGATTAAGCTGAAGTAACAAAAACTACAACAACAACAAAAAAAAACCTAATTAGAAACAAAAGACTAATACGTCACCTAAAAATAACTTTAAACTAATAAACTAAAGTAAAACTAAATAGACATAAAAATTAAATAAAAATATTAGCTGAAAAACTAAAATGAAAATGAAAAATATTGCCATGGCAATGAACTAAAAAGAAATAAATGAAACCTAAATGGAAATGTTAAAAATCTAAAAATAACTTTCACTAAAATAAAAATTAGAAATTGCTGCTATAGCAGGCAGCTAAATGAAATGTTAAAATACTAAAATTACTAAAACTGAATTTAAAATAAAGCTAAAAAAAAAATTATATATATATATATGTGTGTGTGTGTGTGTGTGTGTGTGTGTGTTTATAGGTATCTTTTAAAAATCTAAAAATAATTAACTGAAATAAAGAAAGTGAAGGAGACATTTAAAAAACAAAAACACATCTTGATTATTAAATGAAAAATAAAATATAAATCTTAGATGAGAAACTTGAACTAAACAAACAATTAGAAGGGTTGCTGTGGCAACTAGCTGAAAGTTGAAGTACTAAAATTAGTAAAACTGAGATAAGAATAAAGCAAAATAAATAGAAAAAAGCTCATTTTTTAGTTTCATCTGAGCATAGAAGCCAGTCCCATTTGAAGTTCCAGTCGTGTCTGATAACTGAATATGCTGGAGATTGTTTATGGATGAGCGAGGAGAATTTTTCTTGAAACCCTCCCAAACAACATGTGCTGATGTAGGTGCTGTTTGACAATTTTTTTTTTTTTAAGGTTTTCTGACCCTGAGTCTCAACTATTTTCTGCAATTCTCCAGCTGTGGTCCTTGGAGAGTCTTTAGCCACTCAAACTCTCCTTCTCACCGTGCATTAGGACGATATAGACACACGTCCTCTTCCAGACAGATTCATAACATTTTATGTTGATTGTAAATTCTTAATTATTGCCCTGATGGTGGAGATGGGTATTTTCCCTGCTCTAGCTCTTTTCTTAAAGCCACTTCACTAATTTGGGAAGCTCAATTATCTTTTGCTGCACATCAGAAATCTATTCTTTGGTTTTTCTCATTGTGATGATGATTAAGGGAATTTGGGCTTTGTTTTCCCTCCTATTTACATTTCTGTGAAACAGGAAGCCATGGCTGGATAATTTCATGTTCATAATCATCCTGGAGTGCTGAAGATTGAGAATATGAATGGGAATACAGGTGCATCTCAATAAATTAGAATGTCGTGGAAAAGTTAATTTATTTCAGTAATTCAACTCAAATTGTGAAACTCATGTATTAAATAAATTCAGTGCACACAGACTGAAGTAGTTTAAGTCTTTGGTTATTTTAATTGTGATGATTTTGGCTCACATTTAATAAAAACCCACCAATTCACTCTCAACAAATTAGAATATGATGACATGCCAATCAGCTAATCAACTCAAAACACCTGCAAAGGTTTCCTGAGCCTTCAAAATGGTCTCTCAGTTTGGTTCACTAGGCTCCACAATCATGGGGAAGACTGCTGATCTGACAGTTGTCCAGAAGACAATCAGTGACACCCTTCACAAGGAGGGTAAGCCACAAACATTCATTGCCAAAGAAGCTGGCTGTTTACAGAGTGCTGTATCCAAGCATGTTAACAGAAAGTTGATTGGAAGGAAAAAGTGTGGAAGAAAAAGATGCACAACCAACCGAGAGAACCGCAGCCTTATGAGGATTGTCAAGCAAAATCGATTCAAGAATTTGGGTGAACTTCACAAGGAATGGACTGAGGCTGGGGTCAAGGCATCAAGAGCCACCACACACAGACGTGTCGAGGAATTTGGCTACAGTCGTCGTATTCCTCTTGTTAAGCCGCTCCTGAACCACAGACAACGTCAGAGGCGTCTTACCTGGGCTAAGGAGAAGAAGAACTGGACTGTTGCCCGGTGGTCCAAAGTCCTCTTTTCAGATGAGAGCAAGTTTTGTATTTCATTTGGAAACCAAGGTCCTAGAGTCTGGAGGAAGGGTGGAGAAGCTCATAGCTCAAGTTGCTTGAAGTCCAGTGTTAAGTTTCCACAGTCTGTGATGATTTGGGGTGCAATGTCATCTGCTGGTGTTGGTCCATTGTGCTTTTTGAAAACCAAAGTCACTGCACCCGTTTACCAAGAAATTTTGGAGCACTTCATGCTTCCTTCTGCTGAGCAGCTTTTTAAAGATGCTGATTTCATTTTCCAGCAGGATTTGGCACCTGCCCACACTGCCAAAAGTACCAAAAGTTAGTTAAATGACCATGGTGTTGGTGTGCTTGACTGGCCAGCAAACTCACCAGACCTGAACCCCAGAGAGAACCTATGAGGTATTGTCAAGAGGAAAATGCAGATGAGCTGAAGGCCACTGTCAAAGAAACCTGGGCTTCCACACCACCTCAGCAGCGCCACAAACTGATCACCTCCATGCCACGCCGAACTGAGGCAGTAATTAAAGCAAAAGGAGCTCCTACCAAGTATTGAGTACATATACAGTAATGAACATACTTTCCAGAAGGCCAACAATTCACTAAAAATGTTTTTTTTTTTTTTATTGGTCTTATGAAGTATTCTAATTTGTTGAGAGTGAATTGGTGGGTTTTTATTAAATGTGAGCCAAAATCATCACAATTAAAAGAACCAAAGACTTAAACTACTTCAGTCTGTGTGCACTGAATTTATTTAATACACGAGTTTCAAAATTTGAGTTGAATTACTGAAATAAATGAACTTTTCCACGACTTTCTAATTTATTGAGATGCACCTATATACTTCAGAGATATTTTACTCATAAGAATTTCTAGGGGTGCCAGTAATTGTGTCCAACGTGTATTTGAGAAAAACATTTATTTCATAATGATATTTCCCCCCATTTTAAATTCTTATTATCCAATGAAAGGTTAGACTTTTGTGAATTTTATTTTTTTTAAATAAAAGATCAAAAGGATTAACAATGCAGATTAATTTTCACAGCCTTCTTTGATCATATTTACCAAGGGTGCCGATATTTTTGGCCATGACTGTATATCTATATTTATGCCATGGTCTGTCTGAATACTGGATTCTGATTGGCTGGCAGGTGTTGATTAAATTCGTTGAACTGCACAGGTAGTTCCCGGTCAGTTTAATCACGTTCTATATTAATGCGCTGCCTATAAACATTGGTAACCATAGTAACATACAGTAACGATTGAATAGTAATACAGACGAAAATAACCGTCATTTTTAAAGTTCCGGTCAAATATTGCAGCGCAAATATTATTGACCATGGCATAAACAGGATAATCAACGGCTAGCTGTGCATTAAACGATTTGAATGCACTCCGCTGTGCGTGTGCATACACATTTTCTTTATGAAATGTGAAATGCTAGTTAATATTCTTGGTGAAAGATCATGACAATATGGAATATTGAACTTTGCATAAGAAGTTTTGGATTTCTGGCTTTTGGAAGCATTGAATCACTGTGTGTGTGTGTGTGTGTGTGTGTGTGTGTGTGTGTGTGTGTGTGTGTGTGTGTGTGTGTGTGTGTGTGTGTGTGTGTGTGTTCCCACAGACGTGGGAGTGTCCCATCTGTCGAGGAGTGTGTAACTGCAGTCTGTGTCGTAAGCGGGATGGACGCTGCGCGACCGGCGCTCTCACCAGACTCGCCAAATTCTACGGACACGACAACGTCCGGGAATATCTGGAGAGGTGAAATCACTGCACACTCAACAACCCTCACTAAATATTACCTTAAAGTGTCTCCTGAGATTTTAACAATATTTCAACAACTTTCACATGTGCACAGTTCTCTGATGTCGGTTAATGATCACATGACATGCAGATAAACACACACACACACACACACACACACACACACACACACACACACACATATATATATATATATATATATATATATATATATATATATATATATATATATATATATATATATATATATATATATATATATATATATATATATATATATATATAATACATAATTTTTTTTTTTTTTCTGATTTATTTATTAGTTTTTCATTGACTCACAAGCAGTTGCTCATGAAGCCCAGTTTGAGCAACTCTGGTTTATCTCTTCTTATTGGTGATTTTTGTTTAAAATCTCTTAATCTTCATCATGAGGTTTATTCTTGATGGATGTTTTAAAAAATCTTTTTTTACATAAATATTTATTTTGTTTTATTTATATCTTATTTTTAACAGGGTTTCACAAACATTTTACACAAGATATTTTCTAGTATTGTCTAAAATAGTTTTAAAAATAATATTAAAATTAAGTTAATTTCAGTAATTTATCAAACACAGTTATTTAGTACTTCTTTATACATTTTAGATATTTTAAATTTTTATGTAATTAATTAGCTTTTCATCAACTCTCAACCCACTCTCATAATATTTATTTAGATAATCTACATTTTTCTGATGTAATTAAATAAAAAATAAAATAAAGATTTCTGATGTAACTAGTTATTTAATTAATCAACTCACAAACCATCTTTATTTTCTTAGATATTTATATTTACATTTGTTGTAGATGATTCTAATTTAACAAATTTTATTAAATTTAATTATTCATTTTATTTATTTAAACCACCCACATAATAAATATTTCTGATGTAATTAATTATTAATTTTTCATCAACTCAAAACCACCCTCATAATAAATATTTTATACTTTTTAGATTTCTTTTTAAAATTTTACTGTTTTTTTTTTTGTTTTTTTTGTTTTTTAGCTTTGTCAACTTGCAAACCATTCTTAATAATATTTATCCTTTTTTTCCCTAATGTAATTAATCATTAGCATTTAATCAAGTCACAAACCGCCTGTAGTTCAAGTTTGTTAAACTTTGGTTTATGTTTTCATATGAAGTCTCTTACATTTCACCATGTAGTTAATTCTTGTCAAATTAATGTTTGTTTGTGTGTGTGTGTGTGTGTGTCAGTCTGCAGAAGGACGTGGAGTGAAGACGATCATCGCTGTGACAGACCTGATGGGAATCTGACTGATCGTTCGCTCCTGACACTTTTAAAGTTGAGCAAGAAAACACTGAGAGTTTCCATCAGTGTTCAGCAATGATATGCAAACCAGTCCTTACTTTTAAACTTTGATGTTGTACTGTTTTTACTGATTTTGTTTTAATGAATCAAAGTGTTCTCCTGCTAATTAAAGGCAGAGATATCATGAGATCCTGTAACAGATGTTTCTGATTACAGAGCCTTTTCTCTCATTTGCACAATTTGTGTTTTTCCTCTGAAATTTGTTTATTGGAAATTAGTTTAAATAAAGGTCCTTTTATTTCACATTTTACATGCTCCGTTATTATTATTATTTTATTTTTTAAATATCATATGATGTGTCTCTAAATGAACTCTACACCTTTGAAAATCATAATAAGCGAAAATCAACTTTCAAACAACAGATGGAGTTACTCCAAATTTCACAAAAAGCTTATGGACATAATTATATTGCTGTTTTTGTCTCTTCGGAGGAAGATTCATTTATACCCACACAGAGACATTTTTGTCAGATTTATTTAATGTTCATCCGATCTCATTTTGTAAGTGACTTTTCATTGTTTTAAAGATGCTTTCTTTGGATTGTTTGACTTCTCAAAAAAGAAAATAGAAATTAATTCATTGGTGTTTCCTTCTAACTAAAGTTCACGATAAAGATTCGCGATGAGTTCTGAACTGAATCAAATGATTCACGCTCCGATTTCAATCAAATAACTTGCGATTCACTATCCATGCTCCGAAGTTCCGATCTGAATCAAATAATTCGCGATCTGAATAATGATTTGTGAACCATCATTTTAGATCAGGACTCGCAATGATTTGCGAACCCACTCCAAAGTCCCGATCTGAATCAAATAATTTGCGATAGGCGAACCGATCGGAGCACATTGAAACAATGAATCATTTTGATTCAGGGTTTCGAAAAGCTCCGTTTCACCCATCACTGCATGCTTTTTAAAATGATTACAAGCGATGTCGAAATTCGAAAATGAATGGCTCTTTTGATCTGGTTTTTGCAAGTGAATCGCTTGAACTCAGTGATCGAAGTCACGAGTTTGAATCAATCGGATCGGTTCCAGCGTAAATGACTCACTCAGTTGAATCGGTTTGTCTGTTCCGCCGCTTTTTGCGTCTTCAGCCTTATTTACACGACACTGTCAGTACTACTACTGGCTTAACTTACTAGTTTTACGACATTAACTGAAATAAGCGAAATAAAGAGTTGCTGACAGTTCAATAGGAATCAGCTGAAAGCATCCAGTCTCATACCATTGAAGTCAATGTTAGATTTATCAGTATTGTAATACATATTTGAGAAATTATTGTTGTATCTGATTGTATTAGTCTATATAGAGTGAGTTGTTTGTAAACTTCTCAGGTTGGTATGACCTATTTCATATGCGGCTGAATTCCCAGCCACAAAATCTATGAATCTCATTATCTGTTTATTCTACTGTATGAAATATGAACATCAAACTGGTGAGACGTGTCAAATGAACATACTTTCTGTAAAGAGACAGGTGCTGCGTTACTGTCTGCAAGCAGATCGAGCAAGCGTGACACACACACACACACACACACACACACACAGCAGCTGTTAAAGTGGATAAAGCGTCCCTTTGGTGGTGCACTGCAGGTACAGAGCTGTCAATCAAACAGAGAAAAGAACAAAAGACAGCCGCCCACCTGAACCATCTCCACCTCCACACACCGTCATCCCTCACTCTTGCCCTCCATCACCGACTACACACACACACACACACACACACACACACTCAGAGATGAACAACTTCTGCAGTTTGTTCCTGGATGACAGTGGTGTTTGGTCACATGACCCGTCAAGCATTTTTGAATATGCTACTTTGTATTAGGGGTTTGTTAATATTTCCAATCCAACGTATGATCACTAGCAACACCCCGCAGGTCATCCGAGCTGTAGATGAGTTAGTTTCTGCATCAGATTTGGAGAAATGTAGCATTGCATCAGTGTCTCAGCAATGGATGCTCTGCAGTGAATGGGTGCCGTCAGAATGAGAGTCCAAACAGCTGATAAAAACATCACAATAATCCACACCACTCCAGTCCATCAGTTAATGTCTTGAGAAGAGAAAAGCTGAAACAAATCCATCAAAATGTTTTTAACTTCAAACCATTGCTTCCAGCTAAATACAAATCTATAATAACGCTTCCTGAAAAATGATAAAACAGCCAATTCCAGCTCTTGATTTTGATTGGCTGAGCCACATTCAAAACCAAATAATCTGTACACTTGTAACCTCGCTATATGTGGCCCTGGACCACAAAACCAGTCATAAGTGTCAATTTTTCGAAATTGAGATGTATATATCATCTGAAAGCTGCATAAATAAGTTTTGCATTGATATATGGTTTGTTAGAGATACAACTATTTGAAAATCTGGAATCTGAGGGTGCAAAAAAATCAGAATACTGAGAAAATCACCTTTAAAGTTGTCCAAATGAAATTCTTAGCAATGCATATTACTAATCAAACATTTAGTTTTAATATATTTACGGTAGGAAGTTTACAAAATATCTTCATGGAACATGATCTTTATTTAATATCCTAATGATTTTTGGCATAAAAGAAAAATGTATAATTTTGACCCATACAGTGTATTGTTGGCTGTTGCTACAAATATACCCCAGCGACTTAAGACTGGTTTTGTGCTCCAGGGTCACATATCATTAATACTGTGCCACTGTGTCCCATCTAACAGGGAACGATCTCAGAACATTCTGGCAAGGTTCTCTCAAAGTTATAAACATTAACAGAATGTTTGTAAAAGTTAACTGGTCTTTAATGATGTTTTTAAAACATTAGCACAAGAACAGCACTTACACATCATTCAAGGAGTGTTTCTTTACTGAAATGTTTTAGTAGGATGTTCATCTAACATTTAAAAAATGCTAGACTTGTTTCATGTTGTCTGCAAAATTATAAAACAGAATTTTCCCATAACATTCAAATTACCATAAAAAAAAAAAAATAGCCATTTTGAATATTTAGCCCCTGGTTTCACAGACAAGGCTTAAGACTAAAATGCATATTTGAGCGGTCTCAACTGAAAATATCTTGCTCTGAGATATCTTAAAATATGTGACCCTGGACCACAAAACCAGTCGTAAGTAGCACGGGTATATTTGTATCAATAGCCAACAATACATTTCTTTTATGCCAAAAATCATTATGATATTAAGTAAAGATCATGTTCCATGAAAATATTTTGTAAATTTCCTACCATAAATATATCAAAACTTAATTTTTGATTAGTAATAGCATTGCTAAGAACTTCATTTGGACAACTTTAAAGGCGATTTTCTCAATATTTAGATTTTTTTGCTCCCTCAGATTCCAGATTTTCAAATAGTTGCATCTCAGCCAAATATTCTTATATCCTAATAAAGCTTATTTATTCAGCTTTCAGATGATGTATAAATCTCAATTTCAAAAAAATTATGACTTATGACTGGTTTTGTGGTCCAGGGTCACACGTCAGTGTAATTGTTCCGTGTCAAGATGCACACTTTAATGTTTTCTTCAAAGGCATTTTTATAAAAGTTGTTTATATCTTAATTTAACTAAGGCCTAGTCCTAGCTTAAGCTAAGCCCTGTTTGTGAAACCAGGCCTAAAAAAATGTTTAAAACAGTTTTCAACTTAATGGAAACATTAGCAATATATTCTTAGAATATATATATATATATTTAAGTTAAACATCTTAATGATGGAGTTGTTTTTATCAGCTGTTTGGACTCTCGTTCTGACGGCACCCATTCACTACAGAGCATCCATTGCTGAGACACTGATGCAATGCTACATTTCTCCAAATCTGATGCAGAAACAAACTCATCTACATCTTGGATGAGTGAATTATCAGCAAATTTAAATTTTTGGGTGAACTACTTCTTTAAGAAGTATGTTAACTAATGTAGGTAATTAATGTTGACAAATGGACTGTTACAGTAAAGTATTGATTTATACTAAAGCTTACGCTGTAAATAAGAGCAGACTGGAATAAAGAATAAGACATAGACATTAAATATTTAAGACAGAATTACTCACTTTAATTTCAAGTGTTATGCAGGCAAAGTTTTTTCTTTTTCCTCTTTTTTGTTTTTTACCCATTAACATAACACGTTTGTACAAAGTTATTTTAAAAATATCAATAAACTGCAGCCTTTCAGGCTAACCTGGCAAAAAACCCATTATCAAATGCCATGAGGACAAAGGAACATCTTAGAAAAATGATTTACAAATGAGGTGTCACTAGAAAATATTAAAGAAAATCGCTCGCCACAGAAAATATTACCAAAAAACATCTATTTATAATTGTTTGGTATCAACCATTTCTTTTTAAACTTTTTTTTTCTCCATTTGAAACACGTCATGGTGCGAAACGTCAGATAAATTAAAAGCCATGGTTTTACTTCTAAAAGGACCACGTTTAGAAATAACGTTACTAAATAGAGATCGTTAGCGGAAATGAACCATGCAGCACGTCATCTCTGCATCAATAGCGCACAATACACATTAGCAAATACTAATAATAGAAGGATAAATAATAAATTAGACACGCGCGCATACACATAGGCGGCATCGTGCTGTGTGGGAACGAAAAAAACGGGCTCGAAATGAAACGAAACCAAACGAAAGTCACGAATAAGAACGCCACGCCACAGATTTCTCAACATCAAACTCATCGAAGTGGCTTCAGGGTACGTTTCCCGCCCCGCCGTGACCGGTCCAGAGGGAGCGTTTGGAGGGAGTCGGTGGGTCGAATCTCTTTGGAGAGCGCAAGAAAGTCAACGGGCGACGGGAGGACACTTCGACGCGGGTCGGGGGATCTTCACAAGGGCTGGAGCGGATCATCGCTCGCTCCCACAGTGTTCACCATCGTATATAAAAAGCTAAATGCGGTCACCTGGGCGTTACTGCACACGAATATTTCTGAAAACACAGTCGAAGCCCCACGTTCCCCTGCCCAGCCGTAACGTAGTGGTACTGCAGTGTTTGTTAAGGCATCAGAGTACAGTTTATATGACTTGAGATCAGAGAGAACTTCTCTAGGTGTTTTTCTTAAACCTTTTCTACCCCTCGGTAATGTAAACATGGTAAAGATTGTCTTTATAGTATTGCTTTCGTTTAACATAACATGTCTTGGAAAGCTAGATTGTTTTCTTTCTCGTTTATTTTTATTTTTTTTTATTTCTAAAGTAATCGTAACTGGAATGCATTATTTGTAAATCTAATGTGCTTTTCTTTAAATAGCCCGTCTCTATAATCTCGTTTCTCCTACATAAAAGTTTGACTGCTGAATCGTCGATTATATTATTATATATGCCTGAATTCTAAAGCGTTCTGTACGCGAGGCCGTGATTGGCTGACGCTTCGCGACACGCTCCAATCACAGACAGCGTCGCTTTTTAGCTTGTGCTGCGACTCTAATCGTGTACTAAAGATCTGTTAGGTGCTCATCTTTCTAGCTTGATCGTACGCAAAACCAGACCATCGCGTGAAGCTCCGAGATTCTCATCCCCGACTGCATGTTCAATCCGAAACCTACGGAAGCTCGTTTCCGCCACAGATTTGTTTTTTGTTTTTTTTTAATTAATTGCGAATTTTTATAGAACAATTCAGATTGCCTTTCCTCGCAATTTCACGTTTTTAACACAATTCAGACCTTTTTCGCAATTCTACATTGTATCTCGCAATTCTGAGTTTATATCACAATTCAGATTTTTTTTCTTGCACTTATAAAAAAAAAAGTTTAGAATTCAAAGATATAATGTATTATTGCGAAAAAAGTCAGAATTGTGAGAAATAAACTCGCAATTCTAAGAAAAAGTCTGAACTGCGAGATAAAAAGTCGCAAATTACCTTTTTTATTTTTTATTCCATGGCGGAAAAAAAGTTGAGATACAAACTCAGAATTTAAAGAAAAAAAGGGAGAATTGCGATATATATATATAAACTCAGAATTCAAAGAATAAAAGTCACAATTTGTGAGAAAAAAAGTCTGAATCTTGCAAAAATTATATTTTTATTCCATGGCAGAAAAAAAACAAAACACAATTGCGAAAAGTAAACTCGGAATTCAAAGGAAAAAAAATCAGAATTGTGAGAAAAAAGTAAAACTTGCGAAGTGTAAACTAAGTTTATAAATTATAAGAAAAGTGAGAATTGCGAGATATAAACTTAGAATTCAAAGGAAAAAGTCAGAATTGCAAAATAAAAACAGAATTGCGAGAAAAAGTTAGAATTGTGAGATTTAAACTCAGAATTCAAAGGAAAAAGTCAGAATTGCAAAATAAAAACAGAATTACGAGAAAAGTCAGAATTGTGAGAAAAAAATTATAATTACTTTTTTATTTTTTTATCTTGTGGCGGAAACGACTTTCCATAGAAACCACTTTGAAAACATATATATATATATTATATTTGTGCATAGCGGCATCTTCAGGAGCATCTGGGAACTTCAGTACTTCTTGTGCTACTCGTAACAAAACAAACGCCATCGTTCAACTTGTCTCTTAACAACTCATACGATTCCATATTTCCATTAGATTATTCTTTGTCATAATATTTGATAGTAGTAAATTTCCATATGAAAAATCGAGTGCGCTCAAACAGCTGTCCATCGATAGAAAAGAATGAAGAACATAAACAAATCAACCTATAAACAAACCGACAAACAATATCGTGGTGCTTTCAGCTGATCATTTTTGGAGGGAAAACTACTCGAACTCCTCCTCTAAATTGTTTGAAGTGGTGGGCGTGGCCGGGTTTGAATCCTGCGAGAGCGACGCCACAGTGACGATCCTCGGCGAGCCCAGCACCTCGTCCACCTCCTCCTCCATCTCATCTGTGGTGATGATGGTAAGTGCCGCCCCACCTTTTTTGTTCTGGTGGGTTTTGATGTGCTTTGACAGGTGGTCGCTCCGCATGAACCTCTTGGAACATTCTGGACACTCGAACCTCTTCTCACCTGAACGGGACAAAGAAAATCATTCATTTACTCAGATCAGATTCAGCTCTGTGCTCGACTGATGTGGGTTACTCAAAACAGATATCTAAAGGTCAAGGTGGCCCACTGCTGATTATTCTCTCCAGGCTGGATTATTGCAATGCTCTCTTCCAGCCAGTTTACAATTAATCCAGATTAATTTTTAATGAGCCGAAAAGAATGCACACCTCTGTTTATCAATTTGCACTGGCTACCAATAGCTACTCGCATAAAATGCAAAGCATTGATGTTTGCCTACAAAACCACCACTGGCTCCGCACCACTTTACCTAAATTCATTACTTCAGACTTATGTGCCTCTAGAAGCTTGCGTTCTGCAAGTGAACGTCGCTGTATTGTTCATCCCGAAGAGGCACAAAATCACTTTCCCAGACTTTCACATTAACTGTTCCCTCCTGCACAACTCAATCCCAGCAGCTGAGTCCTTAGCCATCTTCAAGAATCGACTAAAAACACATAATAATATAATAATAATAAACTTTATTTTATATAGTGCATTTCAAAGTTGCATCTCAAAGCTCTTTCCAAAACATACAGAATAAATACATCGACGAGAAAAAAACAAAAAACACATCTCTTCCATCTTTATTTGTCCCTTTTAGACTTGCACTCTATTCATTTACGAACTGCTTTTTTTTCTTAAAAAAACTAACTAACACTAGCTTCTCTATTCTTTTTGTATTACATTTCTTTTTTTTATTACACAATTAACAAAGGAAAACAGGCCTCTAACACTAACTTGCTCTATTTTTTTTCTATTCTATGCATTTTCTTTTTATTTATTATATAATAATAAAAAAACACTTTGCTACGTGTACTGCGTTAAGCTAACTGAGACTTGTTACAGCACTTGCATATTATTGCTCTTTTGTTGATTTTGATTGCTTCCATTGTCCTCAGTTATAAGTCGTTTTGGATAAAAACGTCTGCTAAATGACTATATGTCATTTAAAAAAAAAAAAAAAAAAAAAAAAAAAATCGATACAGCATAGTATCGCGATATTTTCTGCGGCAATTCTGTATTGATACACGGACGCTAAATATCGATCTTTTATTATACTATTTGGTAGGAAAATAAAATCAATTTCTTTACAATCCACTAGATGGTGGTGTTGAGTTTTTTTTAAAAAGTTTTTTTTAAAGTTATCAGGAAAGCCCTTCCGCATTTAAATCAGATGTAAGACTATGTTTTATTTATTGTAAATTTAACAGTAATTTACTTTCAAATGCCCCATTTGCTGAAGGATCTGCACAACGTTTTTGTACAAGTTCAAGTTGCATTGTTCAAAATACCTGTAGTAGCACAGCAGTGCACACCTGTTTACATTTAATTAAGGTGGACTAGACTGGACTGTAATACAAATAGTTGAGTTTGCCAGGTGCATACAACATTTATGACAGGTTTTCATGAAAGTGTCAGTTTGTCTGCTTGACAATCCCATTTTGCACTGCAGCAATAAAATTGAACTGAAAAATGTTTATTTTTAGTTGAAATAGATAAAAAAAAAAAAAAAGTTAAAACAAAGTTTTCCTTTGGGGACATAATTTGAAATTGGAAATAGGTAATAAATTGCAATATATCACAGAATATCGCAATGCATTTAAAAATCGAAATAAAATTGTATTGTGACACAAGTATCGTAATAATTTTTGCATCATATTAAATTATATAAAATTTTATAATATTATATTATATACGTAAAATAATTTATTGCACTTTTTAAAAAATATATTTCATTCAATACCAAGTATAAATTAAAATAAATAGTTATGTCAAATTGAAAAAAAAAAAAAAATCAGTTTTAAGCACTATTCGTGTGTGCTGTATCTCTGGAGCTGACAGGAGGTCTGGCTGATATAAACACACACATTTCATTCCTCCTGTGCAGGTGTGTGCTTGTCTGTGCACCTGTATGCGTCCTGCGATGCCGCTGAAGCTCGTCGCTCCTGGTGAAGCGTTTCCCGCAGAAGATCCAGTTGCAGACGAACGGCCTCTCTCCCGTGTGCCAGCGCAGGTGAGCCCTCAGGTGAGACGTCTTGCCGTAAACTTTCCCGCAACCCTCCATGTGACACACGTGCTGCTTCTTCTTTGACGGGTCACTGTTATTTCTGTCAGAATACAGAGAGATGACGCTAAAAAACCCTAACACACTAAAGAGACTTTCAACATTTGTAGTATATATCTATATCTATCTATACTGTTTATCTTTATATCTATCTGTCTTGTTTTTTGTACAGTCTTATCTACTAAAAACACATTTTACATTTTCTGAGAGTGGTTCTTAACTTTGGAAGCGTTTCCTCTTCCTCTAAAAAAAAAAAATTAAAAAATTAAAATTAATCTCACAATTCTGAGTTTATATGTCACAATTCAGATTTTTATTTTTCTCAGAATTGTGAGATTTAATAAAAAAATTAATTACCTTTTTATTTTTTAATTTGTGGCAGAAATAATAACAACTGCGAGATGCAACTCAGAATTCAAAGAAAAAAAGTCAGAATTGCAAGATTATTCTTTTCTCAGAATTATGATCCTGCAATTTTGATTTTAAGTTTATATCTCACAATTCTAACTTCTATATCTTACAATTTTGACATTTTTTCTCAGAATTTTCTCAGTTTATTTCTCACCGTTAAAATGTCATTAAATTGTTTCATTAAATTGAAAAATACATAAATAAAATACATTAAATTGACATAATTTTTTACTTATAACTCTTTTTTACTTATATATTTTGACTTTTTTTCTTAGAATTCTGAGTTTATACCTTGCAAATCTTTTACCTTGAAATCTGAGTTTATATCTTACAATTTTGACTTTTTTTTTGGTTTAGAATTCTGAGTTTATATATAGTAATTCTTAGCTTATATCTTACAATTTTGACATTTTCTTCTCAGGATTCTGTTTATTTCTAACCATTTTGACTTTCTTTTTCTTAGAATTCTGAAAAAAGTCAAAATTGTGAGAAAAAGAAGTCAAAATTGATTTTTTTTACTCATCATTTTTACTGACATTTTTTTTTTTACTTATAAATTTAGACTTTTTTTTTTAGAATTCTGAGTTTATATCTTACAATTTTGACTTTTTCTTAGAATTCTGAGGATATATCTTGCAATTCAGTTTTTATTTTCTGTTACGGAATAAAAAAAAGGTAATTACAATTTTTAATCTCGCAAAACTGACATTTTTCTCATAATTGTATGATATAAACTCAAAGAAGAAAAGTCCAAATGGTGACACATAAACTAACAGAATCAGAGTTATGAGATAAAATGCTGCAATTACTTTATTCCCAAGGCGGAAACAAGCTTCCATACTGCTAAAAAACCCCAGCATGAACAAGAAAAACCCCCACCCCTTTTAATCCCCTGGTTTAATCTCTTTCGGTTCCTAACTTTAACACTCTCGTGTTACACTCCTTTATTCCTGGCTGACGTACCTCCCCTCTCCGTCCCTGCAGTTGGGGCAGGAGCAGGCCACCCTGCGCAGCCTCTTGCTGGGCTGACCCTCCTGGTCCGAAGGGCTCTGGACCTGCCCCATCTGGTCTGGACTCACTGCGTTCAGGGTTGTGCTGCTGATGTTGCCAACGGTCACCGTCACTGGGGCGGACTGAACTTTGACCCCCTCTTGACCCTGCTGCTGACCTGTGCGAATTCACAAACCGCACGCTTGATTAAATAACTCTGTGGATGCTTGATTGAGAGAACTGCTCAAAACATCAGTGGATTTTGGGACGTTTTGGGAAATAATACTTAGACCTCAAAAAGCAAGCGTCCTAAATGTTCTGAACCAAACAAATGTTTGTGAGTTCCTGTGCTTCCAGGCGAAATCTGTTAAAACAGCCCTTATTTTCCATAAGAAAGCCTAGTCAACGGTGGATCCAGACATGCAAAGTCCAATAACAAAGAATCTGAAATCTGACACCCTACAAAGCATTTGGAAATAACATTCAGACTCTGACTCATAAAATATAAATTAATTTGCTGTTTTACTTCATGAGTAATAAAGAGTCTATGGAAAAACACACAATTACATTTCATGCTACTGTTCCACACTAGTTCACTAGTGTCTGAGAAAACGATCAAATTACATCAGATAGTTTTAATCAAGAAACACAGCGGCCACATTTTACATTTGGGATATATGTGACCCTGGAGCACAAAACCAGTCTTAAGTCGCTGGGGTATATTTGTAGCAACAGCCAACAATACACTGTATGGGTCAAAATTATCCATTTTTCTTTTATGCCAAAAATCATTAGGATATTAAGTAAAGATCATGTTCCATGAAGATATTTTGTAAATTTCTTACCGTAGAAATATCAAAACTGAATTTTTGATTAGTAATATGCATTGCTAAGAACTTAATTTGGACAACTTTAAAGGCGATTTTCTCAATATATATATATTTTTTTTCTGCAACCTCAGATTCCAGATTTTCAAATAGTTGTATCTCAGCCAAATATTGTCCGATCCTAACAAACCATACATCAATGGAAAGCTTTCAGATGGATCTCAATTTCAAATGGACCTTTATGATTGGTTTTGTGGTCCAGGGTCACATATACTGGTTACGAATACTGTGATAATTATTGCAACATCTATTAATAACTTATGCCAGATCAACCTTCTCCTCAAAAACAAAGGGGAAAAAATGATATTATAATTTTCCAGATTAAATGAGGCCTAATTTTAAAATCATTAAAATGTTACGCTTTATAACATTATTTTCCTGACAAGTAAGCACATTTCCTACACCCAAATTTTAAATTATTGTAATAAATAAATAAATAAATAAATAACAATGTCATTTTAGTATAACTGAGATACTATTAGTTTTTATTAATATTCAGCCTTTTTTTTTATATATTTTCTGTTTTCATTTTAATTTTAGCTAGTTTGAGTAATTTTGAGTTTTTGTCCATATTATTAGCTTAAAAAAATAAAATGATAATATTTACATATATATATATATATATATATATATTAGTTAAATTAAAGCTCATTTTATTTCAATGAAGGTTTTTTTTTTATTTTTATTTTTAACTATAATAACCCTGCCTCATAGTCACTACTGTAAAAAAAATGTAAAAAATATTTTTGTATTAATTATTTATTTAAAATATATATTTTTTATTTTTTACATTATTTTTATTAACCATTTAATTAATTACATTTTAAATTGTATAGTGTTTCTATATCGTGGTAGTATTTTCTATGCTGCTTTTTCTGTATATGTACAGACGTAAATAAAAGGTTCACTTGATAACAGAAAGTTTTAATGAACTTATAACTAAAATTATTCAATGAGAATCACCGTAGAAACTCAAAAATGTTTTATGCACAGGTTTTCTTGCTGATTTAGGGGTGAACATGAACATGTTTTGTCATGAGACCCATCGACTACATCTGTTTAAATGAATTCAGCTGACTACTGTGCATTAATTCCAAATAAATCACTAAATTATTCATGTAGATAACTGGCCTCTATTTTCACATACTGAGTTCAACAGGTGTCACATGACAGGTGGGAGGGGCTTACCTTGCATGCCGGTGATGGTGAGCGGAACGCCTTGCACCTGCACTCCAGCCGCCCCGAGCCCCGCGATGTTCACAGTCTGCACCCCGGTCCCAGAGGGCAGCTGGGCGGCGCTGAGTGTGATAGGCGACCCGCCGAGCGTCAGCGGGGCGATCTGTGTGAACGTGCCCCCGCTCGAGCTGGACGCCATGGGTGCAAGCGTCAGCTGCTGGGGCATCCCGGCGTTCTGCACCTGCACCGTCTGCCAGCTGATCTGACCCGACGGGGTGAGCGTGGGCGTCCGGATCAGAACCTGCGTGGGGTTCTGGAAGGCCTGCAGCTGGAGGTTCTGCTGCACCGGTTGCAAAGTCTGTATGGAGCCCTGGACTACTTGCTGTTGGGGCGACTGGATCTGGATCTGCTGGAGAACCGGATGCCCTACGATTTGAAACTGCTGGATTTGGCCGGGCTGCTCGGATGCAGATTGGAGGCCGTTGGATTGGGCGAGATTCTGGGCATCCGACTCGCCCGCTTGACTGTCTTTCTGGCTTTCAGCTCCAGTAGATAACGTCGTAGCATCTGTGATCGTGTCGCTGGCCGTCGCGCACATGGATTCCGTTGTGCTCGCTTGGTTTCCATTTGAAATACTTCCATCGCTCGATTGGACGAGTTGAACTGAAGCTCCGCCCCCTGTTGTTGTAACGTTATTGATGACTGGCAACGCCAAAGTCACGCCGCCGAGGTTAATAGGTAGCGTCGTCACCATAGGCGCTTGCGTACCTTGAAAAGAAGTAGTATATTTTTATTTAATTTTATTTTTGTTCATGCAGTGAAAGTCACTGGTAACCAAATCAGCTTAGCTACCATCAGCCTTCAAAATAACTTATTTTATGTTGTGCAAAAGAAAGTAAGTCATTCAGGTTTGAAACAACATGAGGGTGAGTAAACATGACAGAATATATTTACTTATTTATTTTTGGTGAACTATCCTTTTAATGTTATTTCTTTTTTTAAATAAATGAAATGATACTCTAAAGAAGACACTAAAACTGCCAGCAGGTGGCGGTAATTCATTCGATTCGTTCAAAATATTCATTAATATTGAGAACGAATTTTAGAACTATATCTTAATCGTTATGTTTTTAGTTATAGTCCTTAATGTGAACGGACCTTAACAAGTACAATAAAAAACAGCAAACAAACAAACACAAGTTATATTACATATATATATATATATATATATATATATTTTTTTTTTTTTACATTAAAGTGCCCCTATTATGGATTTTTGAAGTGAATGAAAACATCCTGCAGAGTTTTAAATCTGAAAGTGCACCGTGCATAAAGTCATTGTCTCTCAAAAGAAAGAGTCGACACATTGAAACGAGTTGTTTTTAAAACGAATCCCAAGCCGTTTCATGTTGACGTCAACATGAAACATTAGCATATTGCCGGTCCACTTGTTGCACACGCAGACCTGGGAAAACTTTTTTCACGTTGGTCTGAATGAAAATGCAAATTCATTCTTTGCCACTAGGTGCCGCTTTTCGAGTGTTAAAAATAGCTGTTTCCCCGGTAACGCTGTACACAAAGCAGCACTGCGCTCACAAACACCGCTTTAAATGAAATCGACCAATCGGACCAATCACCGCAGATTAGCATCACGCAAAGGAGGGGTTTGAAAAAATTAATCGTTAAATGAATCATTTGGGAGTCATTGAGCAAATAAGGTAAAAATAAATGCATAATATAAGACAATGAAAGTGTTTTTTGACCTTGCATGCATGTCAACCTGTTGCTGGGGACTCCCAAAACCAAAATATGAACCTTTCATAACCCATAATAGGGGCACTTTAACATATGTGACCATGGACCACAAAACCAGTAATAAGGGTAAATTTTTCGAAATTGATATTTATACATCATCTGAAAGCTGAATAAATAATCGTTCCATTGATGTATGGTTTGTTATGATTATGAGATACAACTGTTTGAAAATCTGGAATCTGAGGGTGCAAAAAAATCAAAATATTGAGAAAATCGCCTTTAAAGTTGTCCAAATGAAGTTCTTAGCAATGCATATTACTAATCAAAAATTAAGTTTTGATATACTTATGGTAGGAATATCTTCATGGAACATGATCTTTACTTAATATCCAAATGATTTTTGGCATAAAAGAAAAATTGATAATTTTGACCCGTACAATGTATTGTTGGCTATTGCTACAAATATATCCGTGCTGCTTATGACTGCTTTTGTGCTCCAGGGTCACATATAATAAAAATTCTAAAACTTTTTCTGCGTACCTTGAATAGTCTGCAGCTGCAAAGGAAACGACGGCCTGATTTGAAGCGGAATCGTCTGGTTTTGCGCGACGATGCCGGTTGATCCCGCCCTTTGGGGCGTGGCCAGAATGGCTTGGTTGTTTCCGGCAGGAATGAGCTGGATCTGTTCGGGCTGGACGCTTAAGGCCGTGGGGTTACTAGGGCTTATTTGGATCTGCTGTCCGTCGGCGGTCTGAAGGTGCGGGATGACTTGATACTGAATCCCGCCCGACGAGTTCGGCAGATTCTGCACCTGGATGATTTGAAACTGCTGCTGTTGCTGCTGCTGCTGTGAGCCAGGTGCATTATTTGAACCCGCCGCCTTCACCTTTCGTCCCGCTGTGCTCTCGTTGGCCGCCGGCTGCTGAACGCTGTCCTTGGTTGCAGTGGCAGGGGAAGTGGCTATGATTTGCCAGCCGTTTCCCGTCAGCTGCGCGGGAACCAGCTCGAGCTGCTGCGTCGGGTTCTGGAGCTGAAGCAGACCTTGGTTGGGGTCGATTATTATCTGCTGCTGCGTGGCTGTCTGACCCTCGCTGCCAACACCGCCTATTTTACTGCACGTCGCCGCCAGCAATGCGAGAGGAGACGGCTGTGCATCCTACACACACACACACACACACACACACACACACAGAGTGATATGTCAGTGTCAGCAGATGTGGGCGGGCTCACAGGAAGAGTAAGTGGGCGCGTGAACCACAGTCTCTCCATTTCACGATCAAGGCCTCCAGAGACAAACTCTTCATGACAAAAAACTCATTCGAAGGCTTTTCTGTTAAACTAACTCATATTACACACACACACACACACACACACACACACACACACACTCAAACATTTCAAGTATAGTGAGTTGCAAAAGTCTGAAATAACTGGTGAATACTTCTGAAATGTTTTCTATTACAAATAACATTTCTAATAATATTTATATAATTATTTTACATGTTATAATCTACATTATTTATAATATTTAAAAATGAAATGTGTTTGTATGAAAAAAGGTACAAAAACTGGAAAATATTATTAAAATTATTTATTTATTTTGCTTTAATGACAGCTGGAACTGACATTCTTTGTTGCCACAAAACATATATATATATATTACACTTACAAATGACATATATTTAAGTTAAAATTTAAACAAATTTAAGATGTAAGACATATTTTGCTCATATTATTATTATTATTATTACCATTAATTTATATTATATGTTATTTATATGACAGTAGTAGTGTTGCTAACATGACCATGATTTATTTTAATATTTATTTTGATATTATTTTATTTATATTTTTATTATTTATTTTATTTAATTTTTTTTAATTGTTACTATTTTTTGCAGCACTGGTGCTGACAAAAAAAATATTAGGTTATCTTTGTTGTCACAAAATTTATTTATATTATATAGATTATATTATTTATATTTACAAATAAAATACATTTCATTGAGATGTGTACAACAATTTGAGAATGTCTTTTTCTTTTTTTTTCTTTTTTTTAATTATTTATTTATTTTTTCTTTAATAGAGCTAACATGAACAAAACATGATTTTCATGTACTGTCACAAGTTTAGTTACATCTATTTGGTGACCAAGAAATAGATCAGATTCTTCAACGTTTGTCTTATATTTGATGCCATTATGTTTCTTTGTCTTACATTTTCAGTTTATTTCCAGCTTAAAACTAGATTTCAAACACGAAAATGCCATTTGAGACTTTTGGACACCAGTGCATGTTTGTGCAAAATCATTATAATGAAACGCTTGTTCAGATTCTGAAATGCTAAAGATTAAAAGCGTTACCTAACACAGTTCACAAATGTTTTATCAAAGTATTGCAAAGCGTAACAGGTTAAGACAGGAACAGTGTGAATGCGTGTAACTGTGCACCGAAGCGCCCTGCAATAATCAGGAAGTGCTTCTGGTGCACAAACAAGTGGGCAGTTATGAGACACCATCTGAGTCAAACTTGACATTTGGGATACCTGCGATCCAGAACTTTTCCTTTTCGTACCAACTTCACCTCCGCTGGCTTTCCCCCCATCTGTGGCCATGGCTTCCTTCTTTTGATCTGAAAAAAAGTCAAACCCAAAGCAGAGGTGAATTTGGAGTTGGAAATGAATGAAATGCAATGCAATGCACTAGTAAACCAAGACAAAAAGCTCAGGTTCTCTCATGCAAAAACCTCCTAGACCTCTAAACACATCAATATCCCCCAAAACAAGCCTTCATGTCCCTTACAGGCATTGCACAAGACCCAAAACTGATCAATGGGCACAAATAAACAGCAGATCCCATATGAAAGTGGGGGGACAGCGATGGATAGATGGCACAGACGCACGCATGGAGAATGAAGGGGTGGAGACGCATAAGGAGGGGAGGGTACGTACCACTCATTCCGCATTAATGAAACCCGGAGAGGAGTTGTTTAAGAGAAAAAAGGCAGGCAGGCAGAAGGCAGGCAACAGCCCAGCAGAAGGACGGCCTATTTTCTCCAGCGGCCGCAGACTGTGGCGCAGCTCTGACGCACGGACCCACCCCGTCAGGAAGGGCGGTGCCAATGCAAAAACACCCTTCAATAACGGAGCTCAAAATGCCAAGCGAGTCCGAGCGTCTCGCGTCGAACGGCGGCGGTCCCTTACGCGTTCAACACGGGCCTATCTGCGCTGTTAGAGCCGGAATTAAATAATATTCCTCCGCGGATATAAGCGCAGGTCTGTCAGAGAGCTCCGTCTGCGCGAAGGCCCACCCACTTCCATTTAAATATCTATGAATGCCAAACCATCACGCGCGGGCCGCTCCGTTTTTCTCTCCCCCGGAGGTTTTTGTGTGCGGAATTCAGTCACGACATTTCCCGAATTTCCAATTGTTCACTTTTTTGATGCACAATTGCATTTGAGGCACTCTAAAATTGCTGTGGCTTTTGTGGGCGGATGCTCCCCTCCCACATATTCAGATTGGACGGTGGGCGTGGTGATGTTTGGGGCTTGTAGTTCCGAAGCGAGCGGCGCGCGTTCGATTCTAAGCGCCGCGGACTACAAGTCCCATGACGGCGGGAGTGACGTCGCGTAAGGGGGTGTTATCACGTTCGGTTGTTCGGACTGAAGAAGGGCGGGCTTTTGTGGTTTGTGGGGGTTGGGCGAATGGAAACGGGTGGAGAAACACGAACCACCGGCCCAGTTCGGCGAAACACACGCCCTTAAGTCTATCACGACATTTAAATGAAATAAATAAACGCTTCGGAAGAATAACTGTACATGAACTGTACGCGAGGCGTCGCGTTGCGCGCGATGGCAACCGCGAAAAGTGTTCGTTCACTTCAGTCACACTTAAAAATGTGTGCATGTCACTGTATTACATAACAATGTCAAACCATGTGGCATTTATTTTGAAAGCGATCACTTTAAATGTATAATTTTTAATCAAGGTATTTAAGAAAAACAAGTATTTTCCTTTCAAAACAAACGTGATTCTCTACTGTGTGCCTCAGTGAAAAATAATGCAAACTCCTCACCTTTTTGAGATCAAAATAGGTCACCTATGAGATTTGCTTACATCCGATGAGAAACAAGGGTAGCCTGCTTGTGATCTAACAAGTGTAAACAAAGAACTTGTTGTTTTAGTATGTTTTGTAGTATTTTCTTTACTCTTACTTCAAAAACTATGTCTAAAAAGGGTAATATTTGATGTATTTGAGGTCTGAGATGTGGGAAAGGTGAAGAGAGAGGGCGAACAATTTGCATTTTAGGTCTGCGTTGCTGTCTAATCAGTCAATATTGTCTTATACATATACTTTAGGGATTTTCACCTATATTCAATCTTGATTTTTAAATTTTATTTATTTATTTTTTGTGTGAAAAATTACAGTTTTGGACATATTAGGTAATACAATATTTTTAAAAATACCTTAAAGTAACTACAAATGAGCATATAAAGCAATTTCTGAAATATAAAAATGCATTTAAAATACATTTATTTCATGCTAAGTATACTACAAATACACTTATGTAGTTATAATAAAAATACCCTGCAGTTGTACTTTTAGTATGCTCATCTTATGCACTTAGATTGCACACTTAATGCACTTTAATTGTGCAGAATTAGTGCTGAAGTCCAACTAAAGATAAAATGAAGTAGGCTATATTCGATTGTGCTAAAGTGGAAGTATTACAAGTAGCCTACACTTCAGGTGCACTTTAAATGTCTTCTTACAAGATCATATACAGTCCTCATCAATAGTGACATTAAAACATATATATTTTAGGCTTAATATTAAGAAATGAGCATGAGTAGTACTCCAAATAATTATCATTTTTATATCAGTAAGTCGAGCGATATGTCTGTAAAGATTATTTAGTATGAAATATTTTACTTTAGGGTGAACTTGTGGAAAACTGACTTTTAAAACATTTACTAAAAACAGCAAAACATCAGCTAATTCAAAGACACTGATCTTAGCTTTCTGTATTAATCTATTAACTCTGTGAAATGCATGCTCCTCATTTGTAAGCTGCTTTGGATGAAAGCATCTGCTGAATGAATAAATGCAAGTTAATGAAAACTTAGTTATGCATTAAAGCCTGCTTATATACTGTAATATACGTGCAATACCTGAACCACCTCTTATAGTGCAATGCAGAGTCTTTATGGCCATGTTATCATCTTTATTTTCTATACTTTCTGTTTCTTTTTTATGTTTTTTTTCCTTACTAGGTCTATACATAATAACCAGCACACAGCTCACACTTTAGACCTTTGTATTATTCTGTTAATTCTATTGTGTGTGTGTTTTTTAAATTATTTATATTTAAATTGACAAAATAAATATGTTTTTTATTATTATTGTTGTTGTTATTTTACTGACACCAGCTGACTGTACAACACATTTCTAAACTAACTCAAAAATGCAGTTTTGGACATTTGGACATATTTTAAATCAGTTTTAATAAAAATGACAAGCATTGCCAAACACAGTCCACATTTGTTTTTGATCATTATATCTTCTGTTTATATGTTTTAATGCTTACTGAACCTTGGTGTCTTCTGTCATATTTCTGCACTTTGCATAACAACACGTCATAACCATGATAAAACAGCTGCAAGACATCATCTTGTGGCTTACTGTTTGAACTGAATTCGTTTGGCCTGTTATAAATAACTCTATTGTTGAACAGCTGAGTTTTAGTGTCAGTATTTAACTGACCTTATGTTCAGAACAGAAATACTCATGTCTGTTCATTTGTGTGTGTTTGCACATCAGTGTTGGGCAGTAAGTTACTAGTAACTAGTTACAGTAATAATATTACTTTTTTAGCAACTAATATAGTGTAAATAATTACTAATATGATTTCAGTAATAACAGCTACTTAGTTACTCCAGTGCCTCAAACCCCACTGTTTTAAAGTCCAATACTCCAATAATTCCTGGATTTATTTTCATAATTTTCAAAACTTGCACAGACACGTGAAATCACCGGTGCATATGGAATATGAAAAAGCTTATGGAAATATAGCCATGATATTGATTTTGTGAGGAGAGAAGATGATCTAAACACTGATGTGTATATAGTTCGCTTGGCTTGCCTTCGTCCCTCTGATCCTGATATAAACTGTATAAAATCTTTTTAGAGAATGAAGCATTTTCTTATGAACTTATATGATTTCTTTTGATAAAATACATGATAGAATATAATCGTATATGTGTATGCAAACAGAGAAATTATAGCAATACAATAAGCTTGAAGCTACAAATGCACTGCAAAAAAAAAGGCTTATCTTAGTATTTTTGTCTTGTTTGTAAATCCTTAAATCAAGATACTTTTACTAGATAAGCATGACATGAATCAAGTGCATTTTGCTTAAAACAAGTAAAATATTCTTAACTTAACCCGCTGGCAGATAATTTGACTTGTTTTTACTTATGTCATTTTGCTTATCTAGTAAAAGTATCTTGATTTAATAACTTTTAGATATTAGAAACAAGAAAAATACTAAGTAAGTTTTTTGCAGTGTGACATTTAATGAGATTAATACAGCACTTCAGAATAGTTTTATGGGGAAGAAGACATGCAACTTCTGTGGGGCGTGAAAGAAAAGTAATGAAACTAGTAGTGTAACTAATTACTGTTGCCAGAAAGCAATAAATAAAGTAATAATATGGAGTAACTAGTAATGAGTAATATATTAATTCTCTTCTTCTTCATCATCTCCTGCAGCTGATGTGTGTCTGTCTGTCACTGCTGCCCTCTGCTGGCTGAGGAGAGTTACACTCTGTGCAAAATCAAGTCTTTACAGGTTTGTTTTTTGGGTTTTTTTGGACCTCATATGCTGTAGTCTTTATTTATTTGTTTATTTATTTATTTTTAGCTTAATTATATTAGTTAACATTAAATAACACTGTGCACACAACCTGAAAATGACCTGCTATATGTTATTTGTTGGTTTTGTTTATTTGTTTAATGCTATATTTGCTATTACTTGCATTAGGAGTATTTTTGTAATGGTTTGCATTTGTAAAGGAAGCACTTGTTTTTTTTAACAGTTAATGTCAGTCTCAAGCGAAGCTAATGCACTTTATGTGTCTACTAAATGACTTCAATGTAAAATAATGAAAGTTTTACATTAAAGTTAGATTATGATATGTGATACAGAAAAATGTAAATGAAATCTAAATGAAATATTCTTCCATGTGACCTGATATGAATATAATATTCCAGACCTCCAGTGATGTCCAGCAGGGGGCAGTAGATGAGCTGGAAACAGTGAAGGTCTGAGCAGCTTTGAGGTGTTGAGATGTTGAGATGTTGAGATGTTGAGATGTTGAGGCAGGTGAGCGCACAGATGCTGATCTGAGACGCATGCACAGGTTCTTCAGTTCAACAACAACTTACTGTTTAATTACAGACCGTCTCTCTGAACGAAGCTGTGCAACGCAAGAAACAACAAGACTCACTTGAGAAAAGACACTTAAGGGATGTGATGCATTGTGAAAAATACAATTAATCTGTTTCCATATACACACACACACACACACACACACACACACACACACACACACACACACACACACACACACACACACACACAGGTTTGTTTTGCTATCCTTGTGGGGACTCTCCATAGGCGTAATGTTTTTTATACTGTACTTACTGTATGTGCTATTGTCCTACACCAACCCTACACCTAAACCTACCCCTTACAGGAGACTTTCTGCATTTTTACTTTCTCAAAAAAACTCACTCTGTATGATTTTTAAGCTTGTTTCCTCATGGGGACCTAAAAAATGTCCCCATAAGGTCAACATTTACTGGTTTTACTATCTTTGTGGGGACATTTGGTCCCCTCAATGTAGCATAAACAAGGACACACACACACACACGCACACACACACACACACACACACACACACACACACACACACACACACACACACACACACACACACACACACACACACACACACACACACACACACACACACACACACACACACACACAGAGAGAGAGAGAGAGAGAGATTTTTTAGATAATATATCACATATTATAAAATTATACATTTAACCAATATTATATTATTTAAGATTTAATATGATCTATTATATATAATGTATATATCACTTGTGAGATGTGTTGCAAATATTTAATAATATTATAATAATCTGATATAATTTATATATTATAAGTGTTCATATTAATTCTATAATTATATATAATTATAATTTATAATCTGTCTCTCTTTCTATATATATATATATAGAGAGAGAGATTATAAATTATAATTATATATACAGTAATTATAGAATATATATATATATATATATATATATATATAATTACAATATATTATAGAATATTATAGAATATTATCATATATTTATCACATAGTTGTTCCATAATAGTTCCATTATATATCATTTTTTTTACATATTTAATGTGTTGTAATATTAGATTTAATATCATATATACAGTATATATAATGTAAATATTAAATACAATATTATATTATAGAATATTAAATGATAATAATATAATACTATCATATATTTATCACATATTTGTTCCATTATATATATAATATTATATAATGTATATTACATATTTAATGTTATAATATTATGACATTTAATATCATATTGTTTATGAATTTAGTAGGTTATGAATTCTGCTTCATTTCAAGTGTCTCTTTTTTTTTTGATATTGTAGGATTTTGATAAGAAATATCGATACTGAGATGTCTTGACTTTGATCTTAAGCAAATCTGAGCATTAAAGTGTGAATAAACAGGAACCAGAGCAATCTGATTTCATTGCTCTCTCTGAGAAACACTTCAGTTAGATTCAAATCAATCAAGTTTCAGTGATTTCCACATCAGCTCTCAGTTGTGTTGACAGTAAGGTGTGTGTGTGTGTGTGTGTGTGTGTGTTTGACAGGCGTCTCGCTGTCTCTGTGTCCCGCGGCTGAAGGTAAGACAGATTTACTGTCTCTCCAGTGAATGAGATTTTTGGCACGCCGTGCTCTTGTTCCTAAAGTGAGCGTTTACTCGCCGAGGAAGGTGTTGATGGACCAAACAAGCGTCTTTTAACCCTTAATGTGCTGGAAAGAGCAGCTGATCTCGTCAACAGCTGCATGAATGGATTCTGCAGGAGTCTGCTGTAGTTTTACTTGTTTTATGGAGGTGTTTTAAGCGGCGTCTGTTCTGTTTTCAACACAGCAGAGCAGTAAATGTTGATGTAAGACACCTGTAATGTCCCGCAGGGCTCCAGAAAGCTCATATCTGACATGAAGAACTGAAAAGACAGATGGAGAGAATACAGGTGTTAAAAGACGTGAAGCACAGGAATCTGCATCTTGATTTATTAGATCCGCAGCACATACAGTCATGAAGAGCATGCGTGTGTGTGTGTGTGTGTGTGTGTGTGTGTGTGTGTGTGTGTGTGTGTGTATGTGCGTGTTTCAGTCTTGTCTCCGATCTGTCTGAGCTGAGTAATGTTTGCTTGTTGAATGACGTAAAAACAGCCGAACATAAATGTTTAGTGCTTTCTTCTGTATTTGTGAATCGGGGCCAACAGGTGTGGTTCACTATGATTGCCTGGAATGTTTTTATGTTAGTAGTGCGCTTGTCAAGTTACTGATGCTACATGTCTTTTTTAAGGTTTGTCAGTGTGGTTCTAGGACACTTTAGCGCAGCGGAAAACCGGCTGCACACACTCACTTAGGCACCTGTGAAATTTTATTATAATTTTTATTATTTTTTAATATTTTAAACTGCTTGTATTTTGCTTCTATAAATGTTTTATTATTTTTTTATTTATTAATAATGTATTTAATATTTAATTAAATTAATTTCTTACATTTTTGAGAGATATAATTAATTGTTTTAATTTTATCACAATTTTATTATTTGTTTTAATTGTTTTAGATTTTAAACTGTTTGCATTTCACTTTTACTAAAATGTAATTATTTTATTTAATAATTTTTTTTTTTTTTTTTCAGAATTTGTATTTGTACTTATCATTCAAACCTGAACTTTCGGTTCGGAAATTTTTTGAATTTTAATTTTTTATAATAATTTTTATATATTTAATTGTTTTATCTTTAAACTGCTTAAATTTAACTTTTACTAAAATTAAATTATTTTATTCGAGAATTTGTCTTTGTCATTGTACTTCCTGTTTAAACGTGAACATTTGTTTGAATATAAATAAACATCATTTTCATTTTATTATGATTTTATTGTTAATATTTTTAACTGTGATTTTAAAACTGCAAGTTTTACACATCTAGTTTCTCTTACAGTCTTTATTTGTATTTCTTCATGTTTACATGCAATAAGAGCAATAATATCTTTAAAGATTACTCCAGTCACATGACCTTCAGAAATCATGCTAATATGCTGATTTGCTGCTCAACAAACATTTCTGATTATTATCAATGTTGAAAACAGTTGTGCTGCACAATATTTTTGTGGAAACTGATACATTTTATTTTTTTAGGATTCACACAGATTAATAGAAAGTTCAAAAGAAGTGCATTTATTTGAAATCTTATAACATTATAAATGTCTTTACTGTCACTTTTGATCAATTTAATGCATCCTTGCTAAGAAAAACTATTCATTTTGTGTAAAAAAAAAAAAAAAAAAAATCTTTCAAATCCCATACTTCTGAATGGTGCACTCTCAGAAATAAAGGTACAAAAGCTGTCACTGGGGCAGTACCTTTTCAAAAGGTACATGTTTGTACCTAAAGGGTCCATTTTGGTACCTTAAAGGTACATATTAGTACTTAAAGTGTACATATTTGAACCTAATAGGTACAAAAGTGTACCTTTTGAAAAGGTACCGCCCCAGTGACAGCTTTTGTACCTTTATTTCTGAGAGTGTAGTGTACACCGACCATGTCCAGCTTTATAACTTTGTTATGGGAAAACAATGACAGTGATCATCTTACAGTAAAATATTATTAAGAATATTGACTGTAAATAATGAAGCAATACATCCCACAGGAAAAAAATACTATATAATTTATAGTAAATACTAGTGTTTTTGAACCAGACTAGTAAAGTGTATTACACTTTGTTAATGAATGCTACAGCATACTGTAGTATTAACTATAGTGATAAACTGTAATAAATACTGTAGTATACTTTAGTTTTTATTACAGTAAACTGTAGTGTATTGTAGTATAATATACCCTTTAGCTGTAGAAAACTGTATAGTACAGTATTGGGTAAAGTTACTGTAGTTGTTATACAGCATCTATAGAATTACCGCAACAAATTAATTCCATTATTTTACTATAGTATGGTTCAAAAACACTATAGTATTTACTACAAATGACTATAGTATTTTTTCATGTGGGATGTCTGGAAAGGCAAATGCTTTTTAAAAGAAATTTTTTATACATTTAAGGTTATTATCAGTGTTTTGAATGTGGCTCATCCAATCAGATTTCAGAGCTGGGACTATTTTCAAGCAAATAAAGACGTGTGAATGTTGTTTTCAGACATCTTCGCAAAATAAACTCTCAAACGCCGACTCTTCCACTTCAGCGTGCGTCTCTTCCCGTACAGAAACGAACTGGATGGACTGAAGCGGCGGCGCTCTGTCATTTGTGCTCCAAACCAGCCAGTTTCAATCAGATCAGCAAAATGAGTTCAAAATCACACCCCTGACGTCTGGAGGGGCAAACGTGCCTCAATCTTCCTCCATTACTCCCGCCAGGCCAATCTAAGCACACAAATTACGCCACGGCGACCTCATCAGCGCAGGTATTTTAAGATCAAACAACAAACCTCTGGAAAGCAGTCCAACATGGAGGTAAAAGCTTTCCCCATGCATTAGAGCGCCTTTACCCCGGGACTCCTTTTAGCCCCAGGTGAAGACATGATTGATCAATTGCTCTGGGAACCGAGCGCACCTGAACTGCTCCGAACGGTCTGTGACCTCAGCAGGAGGACCTGAGTGAGAGCAGGTGGAAATCAACTAACCCACTGTGAGTTACAACAGCATCTGATTTGCACGTCCTAAAGAAAACACATGCTTAAAAGTATTATGTATATTTTTACTTTGCTTTAAAATAACAAGTGGAAAAAGTGCTGAATAACTCTCTCAGCGCTGTATTAAAGCGCCTTCAGTTTTCCACCTGGTTACTTTGCTTTAAAAGAACTTTTCAAGTGTTTGAACTTCATCAGAAAACTTCCAAAGCATAATATTGTACTTTTTACAGCACTACGTTTCATATTAAATATCACTTATTTAACATTAGAAATCTATTACACCTAAAATAAATGATACTATATTTTTTTTTTTAAGGTAAGTGGTTGCAAACAATTTATTTTAGTTAGATTTCAATAAAAAAATGATGTTGAAAGTTAGTCAACTAAATTTGTTTATTTAAATGTTGCTAAAATAAATTGTTTGCAACCACTTGAGTACAAGAGAGTGCTACATTTTTAATGTTCTTATGTATTAGAACAAACAACAACTTTTATTTATGGAATGTAGTGCATTAAAAAGCATGCCATTATGCTTTGGAATGTAGCAATGTAAAGTTTTCCAAAAAAAAAAAAAAAAAAAATCACTCTGATAAACTACAGATACTTTTTAAATGTACTTGAGTAAAGTAAAAACACGTCACCACTGTCCGCCTCTGGGAAAGTTATACTTTTAAAAGTAATGCATTACTATATTGCATTACTCCATAAAAAAGTAACTAATTGCATTACGTTCATCTTGCGTTATCTTTGTCACCTGAGCTGGGCTTGCTTATTTATTTTGAATAACAAAAAGCCCAAAAATTAAATGTAAAAGCCCTTTCACACCAAATATGAAATGAATGTCTCATGCTGCAGGAAGTGCCTACGCCTCAACATGGAAGGCATCAACATTTCTGACCACAAAACCAGTCATAAAGGTCCATTTTTGGAAATTGAGATGTATACATTGTATAAACAAGCTTTCCATTGATGTATGGTTTGTTAGGATCAGACAATATTTGGCTGAGATACAACTATTTGAAAATCTGGAATCTGAGGGTGTAAAAAAATCTAAATATTGAGAAAATCATCTTTAAAGTTGTTCAAATGAAGTTCATAGCAATGCATATTACTAATTAAAAATTAAGTTTTGATATATTTACAGTAGGAAATTTACAAAATATCTTCATGGAACATGATCTTTATTTAATATCCTAATGATTTTTGGCATAAAAGAAAAATGGATAATTTTGACCCATACAATGTATTGCCGGCTATTGCTACAAATATATCCGTGCTGCTTACGACTGCTTTTGTGCTCCAGGGTTGTAGAGTTGGTGTCGCTGTAAAGTTATGATTTCTGAAGGATCATGTGAAACTGAAGACTGAGTAATGATGCTGAAAATTCAGCTTTGCTTCACAGGAATAAATTATATTTGAAAGTGTATTCAAATAGAAAACTGTTATTTTAAATTGCAATAATATTTCACAAAAAATACAGTTTTTTGATCAAATAAATGCAGGCTTGATGAGGATAAGAAACTTCTTTAAAAAACAGTAAAAATCTTACTGATCCCAAACATTTGAACGGCAGTGTACATCTGAATATTCACAGTTTTATGTCTGAATTAATTGTGAAGAAAAGGAATTTCTAGATTTCTTTTAGAACAACAATGTTAGGGAGTTGCTAAGCGTTTGCTGGGATGTGCTGGATGGTTGCTAAGTGGGTTTTCCCTCAATTCATCCTCCGCTAAATGAAAATCCATAAGTGATCTCTCAACGATCAGTTGCTTCATGCAACCTGACAGATCTAGGATGGGACTGAAGAGCCCTCGCTCCTAATGTACTCTTCCACTATAGTGTCCCATTACAACGAGAGCCAACCTGGTGTGGGAGAGATCTGGCCAAGTGTGCAGTCCCAAAACAATGAGCTCTTTTCAGAAGTTAAGTGGCCATTGTGCCACTAAAGGCTAGCAAAGCGCTGACTAATTACATGCTCCTCAGCGGACACCTTCTGGTCCTCGGCCTGACGGACTCTTAGTTATTTTACTGCGGTAATTTGAGCCCGACCCACTTGAAAAGACACGCAGAGGAAGAGAGTGCAAGCTCGGGTCGCCTCCAGACGTCTCTCTGATCTTGTAACGCGAGCGTGAACACGCTGGAAAAAGTGCTGAATAACTCTCTCAGCGCTGTATTAAAGCGCCTTCATTTTTCTCTGCCTGTTTCCCATCATGTCATCCGCAGATAAATGCATGAAGTACTACAGTAATCTCTCAGAATCCCTGCAGTCGTGCGTCATCCACAGCGCGTTTACTATCAATCTAACGCTCAGTTTTTGACCATGCAGGCGTTTAACCTTCATCCTGTGCAATGTCAGACTCATCCGGACTGTCCTGGAGGAACCAGGTGGAAAAATATAGGTCATGCCTCCCACAATCTGTCAAGAACATGGCTAACACTTTATTTCGATAGTCCACTTTAGACATTCTACTAACAGTAAGTAACTTTGCAACTACATGTCAACCAGCAGTCAGTAGAGTATTAGTAGACTTAATATCTTCTAGCACTTTATTTTTATGGGTCCACAACATACAACATACTGACTATGAGAAACTTTACAAGTGTATGTCAACTTATTCTACTCACCCTAAACCTACCCTAACAGTCTTTACACACACACACACACACACACACACACACACACACACACACACACACACACACACACACACACACACACACACACACACACACACACACACACACACACACACACACACACACATATATATGACATACCTGTAATTTTCGTGATATTTAAGCACACTTTCCCCTATTTTTCATTACTGTAATGCAAAAAGGCAATTGATAAATATTTGTAGTATTTCATTTATTGGTAGTATATCATTTTAGCAATTAATTATTATCATATAATAATTATAAATGAATTTAATAAATATATAAAGAAAGTCTATTAAATTTACATGAAAAGTGACATTATTGTCATGACAATTAAGCACATTTCTCTTCAAATTCCCTTTACCGTAAAACTAGTTAAAATTATTTATATAAAATGGAAGAGTTTGTCTCTTAAGTTTAGCAAAAAAAATTATAATTTAAGTGACAAATAATACCTTAAGTAAACTAATGAATTAAAATATAATGAGAATCATCATGGGTCTAATAATGTTTTGTCATAAAAATGCCCCTATGAAAAAACAAAACAAAACAAAAAACAAATTTTATATATATATATATATATATATATTTACATATACTTGTTATGTATTGGTTAAGTATATTAGTAGTTGCTGTTGATTTTAGCAATTCAGTTAATCTAAAATAATTATTATAAATTAAATTAATAAATATTACACAAATATGTTCTGCCCTGCGGGCCTGAGATGAAACACAGGTGAGAGGTCAAACCGGGGTCACCAGCCTTTTGAAAAATCCTCCTGACGAGAAAACTGAGAAATACATCTTTTCCCAGAAAATGAGCATCTTTGATCTTAAAGAGTGATTAACTGCACTCAAACAATATTTAGGCTTCAATTTAAGATTTATGCATTTGAATTGCATGTAACATAATCATCCTTAGAATTCGTACAACACAATAAACTTAATGTCATGCATACATCAATTTGTAGCCATACATAAATCAAACAGGTATAAACAAGCAAGATTTTATTGAAAGTGACATTATTTTCATGACAATTAAGCACAATTAACTTTTAAAAAAACTTTAAAGTATTTATATTATATTTATATAGTATTTGTCATTTCATTTTTACTAGAAATAAGGTTAATGGTAATTTAAGTAATAAAAAAATTTAAAAAACAAGAAAAAAATAATAACGTCAGATTTCTGTAATAGTACTAATAAACTGAATGTGTTTTAAATTCACAATAAACAGGTTTGTATATTTATCATCAATAAATCCAGTTTATTTAAATCATATACATTTTTAACTAATCGAATATTGCCATTTTGGAACCATGTTCATACTTTTTACCTGAATAAAGGTAATTGTTATTAACATAAACAATAAACAGATCTATGCTGATTCAAAGCATTTATTTATTTGAATAAATCCATTCTGAAACCATGATTATTTAAATGAAGTCAAATAGATGAAAACTATGCTGTGATTTAGTTTTTTTTTTTTTTTTTTTTTTTTTTTTGGAGAGGAGAAATCTGACCTGTTTCATTTATGTATGACTGACAAATATGCATCAAATTAGGTTTATAAGTTTGTTTCTTAATCCACTTCAAATACATAAATCTTGATATTAGGCCTAAATATTTTTTGAGCATGTCATTCAAAGCTATTTTCACTTTAATTAATATTTATATATATATATATATATATATATATATATATATATATATATATATATATATATATATATATATATATATTTTTTTTTTTTTTTTATTTTATTTTATTTTTTTCATTTTCATTTTAGCTAAAGATTTAGCAGTTTTGTTGTGTTTTTGTCCATTTTTATTAGTAATAATTTTTTTTTTTTTAAATGTCTATAAAAACATTTTTTATTTCAGTTTTAGTTTTACTTACTTTAGTACATTAAGTTTAAGGAGAAAGGTTGTTTTGGTAGCCTGCAGAAATAAAAATGTAAGTTCATTTGTATTTTTTAAATCAGTATCACGGAGAGAGGACTCATATTTAGCCGGAAGCAATGGTTTGACGTTAGAAGCAGCTTTATGATGGATGTGTTTGAGCTTGTGTCTTCTCCAGATGTTAACTGATGGACTGGAGTGGTGTGGATTATTGTGATGTTTTTATCAGCTGTTTGGACTCTCGTTCTGACGGCACCCATTCACTGCAGAGCATCCATTGCTGAGACACTGATGCAATGCTACATTTCTCCAAATCTGATGAAGAAACAAACTCCTCTACATCTCGGATGACCTGAGGGTGAGGACATCTTCAGCTAATGTTCATTTTTGCCTGAACTATTCCTTTAAGAGTGTAGTTTAATGTTTCTAGTGTGTGTGTGTGTGTGTGTGTGTGTGTGTGTGTGCACAGGAAAGAGGTTTTACAGGAGCAGTAAGTGGTAGGTGCAGTGTGTATAATAAAGATAAAGGCAGCGAGAGGGAGCGAGAGAGAGATGTTAAGTGCTGTACAGGAATTGGCTTGCCCGACAGGGTCGAGTACAACCGTCCTGACGCCAGCGTCTGTCTGCGTGAGCAGCGCAGTGGCCACAGGCACTAACCCGGCCGGACGCGTTTCATCTCTCGCACATAAAACACACTTCAAACGCCTGCATTCTTCTGCAGCATCAGCCGGAGTCACAGAGAGTCCAGCGCTCCAGTTTCCCTGCAACTCTGAGGCCTGCCTTTAATGCTTTCTCTAACACTAACCAAGAAAAATCATAACCAAGGAAAAAAAAGAAAACATTAACATTTTAAACATTAAAAAACAGGACTTTTTGAACATTCAGAGAACACTCAGAAATAACATTTCTATAACTTAACGGGAGCGTTAGCAAATTGATATCAGAGCATATTTCTGTTAGCTGGTTTGACAATGCAAAGTAAAAAAAAAATTGCATGATTTACGATGAACAACCAGACATTTAAGGACCACCATTAAAATATAATAATAGGTAAATTAATCAACAAAAAAAAGGAAAATCCAAAACTATTTTACCTGCACTGAATTTTTTTTTATCATAGCTAAAGAATTTGATTGCAACCACTTACCTTAACATTTTTTAGTAAATTCAATGAATAATTTTTTTCAGTGAAGATTAATTTAATAACATCACTGCATAAAATATTAAGACTTGTTTTCGACTTATTTTTATACTTAAAACAAGAGAAAATGTTGTGCATGCAGCAAAACAAAATAAAATCCTATTCAATATAGATTGTCAGAAAATAAATTGATCTTGTTTTAATGGTTTTTAGATATTTATTTATTTATTGGTATGATTACTAAATAGCTTAAAAATCGGGAGAATAAAAATAAGCAAACTGAGCTCAGTTTGAGGCATTGCTGAGATATGAAAGTCACACGCGAGTCTATGGGGTCTGAGAAGCAGGAGACTGGAGTTGCCTGTGAATGACTGGTGTTTTGATCTGAAGTGTGTGAGTAGTTGTGTCAATATTTGATGTGTGATTCCTCCAGGCGTGTGTTTACCATCTCTTGAGTTGGCTCTGATCACAGAGAGAAGCCCGCGAGCGATTACAGCCTCCACTTCAAACACACACACAGACAGACAGTAAATCAGCGGCTCGTCTCATTCATTCCCAGTGTTTACCAGCTACTGCGTGCCGGCGCAGCGTTATTGACATTAAGTAATAAAGCACTGGAAACCAGGCTGTTCTACATCATTAAAGCATCTAAAAGCCTGTGAAATAAAACTTTTGTCACACTGAATGACATCCGTGTCACCTGTCAACACGGAGAGCTGTGCAACATTCAGAACTGAAGAACTGGCCTCCTTTCATTTCATGAGCTTGAGTTTTAATTGAACTGAATTTAATGGAACCGGACACACCCATATTCTACCCACAATGCATTCTGGGAAATGAAGTGTTCTTTAAACCTGCTCCACAAAAGATGATAAATATGCTAAAATATGATAAATACAATAAAATACACGCACACACACACACACACACACACACACACACACACACACACACACACACACACACACACACACACACACACACACACACACACACACACACACACACACACACACACACACACACAATATAATATAATATAATATAATATGATCCCAAATGTTTTTGAAGTAATTTTTAGTAAGTGTGATTTGCTGAACATATGAAGGTGTTTGATTCAGATAAACAGGAGTGTGTTCCTGAGTGTGTGTTTGTGTTGTAGTGGTGTTGCGTTGAGGGATGGACCGTGACCTCTGCTCCAGTCTCTCATCTGTCTCTCATCCGCTCCGCGCCCCGGCTGATTTATCATGGGAGAAACGCTGCAGGCCAATGGGCTTTTGATGAAACTGTTGGAGGGATCCGGAGCAATAAATCCACATCTATACATGCAGGTCGCCAGCGACTCTCCCATTCATTCTGCCATCAATAACCTCCACGACAGAGCCACAGCAAAAACCATAACTTCACTGAGCAGAGGAGAAATACTGCGGAGAGAGAGAAACAGGAAATAATTTAAGGTTAGATCAGACTTCTACCTTTTACACCAATGCTGATGCCAGAGTCGTCTAAATGGATCTGTAAAGGGAACCATTAAAACCCCTTAAAAAATGGTGGTGCAATTTAATATGTAAAATAACATGGCTTAAGGTGGGACATGGATTTAAAAGTGCACAAAAATGAACATTAGCTGAAGATGTCCTTACCCGCAGGCAATCCAAGATGTAGATGAGTTTGTTTCTTCATCAGATTTGTAGAAATGTAGCATTGCATCAGTGTCTCACCAGTGGATCCTCTACAGTGAATGGGTGCCGTCAGAATGAGAGTCCAAACAGCTGATAAAAACATCACAATAATCCACACCACTCCAGTCCATCAGTTAATGTCTGGAGAAGTAAAAATTTGCATGTTTGTAAGAAACAAATCCATCTTTAAGACACTTTCAACTTTCCAAACTGTTGCTTCTGTCTAAAATACGAGTCCATAACCCATAATAACACCTCCTGAAGAAACAAACTCCTCTACATCTTGGATGGCCTGAGGGTGAGCACATTTCCAGCAAATTTTCTTTGGTCTTTTGCCTTTAAGTGGACAAAGACATAGTGGACTTTTTAAATCCATGTCCTGTCTTAAACCACGTTATTTTGTTGGAGGAAAATGGATTATGGACTCATATTTTAGCCAGAAGAAATGGTTTGAAGTTAAAAATGTCTTAATGATGGATTTGTTTCTTACAAACAAGCAGCTCTCGGCTTCTCAAGATTTTAATTGCTGGACTGGAGGGGTGTGGATAACTTGTAGATTATTGTGATGTTTTTATCAGCTGTTTGGACTCTCATTCTGACGGCACCCATTCACTGCAGAGCATCCATTGCTGAGACACTGATGCAATGCTACATTTTTCCTTTCCTTTTTTTTTTTTTTTTTAAATAGCCTACAGCATGCATGCATGCATGGAATTCCCAGATTTTACAAAACACTGCATGAAAAACTGTATGGAAAACTGTATCCCACAAAGCAATGCATTCAATTCAATCTCCACTGTGAAGAATAAACTAGAATAAACTAGCCACAACTGACTTCATAACTCATTATTTATTTCTGAGATGATATCAACATGCTAAATTACCATTTTAGATCGATCAACTGTACTTTATAAGATTTTTATTCAAACTAAAAGCATAAATCTAGGCTACCCGGTGCTGTTTTCAAAGCACAATGCAAAACTGTGACATTTCATTCACTGACTAAACCCGGCAGTGCATATACTTGCCAGCAACCAGGCAAAATAAAAGCTTGCTGATTGTAAGTCTGAAAATGATGAAAATTCATATATAAAGTAAATATTATAAAATTATTGTATTTTTATTTAAAACTCCCTTTTTATTTTAAAATATGATAGTATTATCACACTTTATTATTTTGTAAAAAAAAAAACAAAAAAAACAACTAAATGAATAAAATGCAATAATATTATCACTATTGTTAATTTTTTTTTTAATAGTAATATTTAATGGGTCACACTATGTGAAGTGTGAGGACCAAACCAAATCTCCAGGTGCTCTTATGGGAACCAAGTTGAAAAACTTATGTGCACCCCTGAAAATAATGTTTCATACAATCAATAGGCAATACACACAAACATGAAAAAGTTTGGGGTAGAAACGATTTGTTAATGTGTCTTTTATGCAGAAAACATATGTGGAAAAAATCTGCATTTATTGGACCAAAAATACAGTAAAAACAGTAAAATTGTGAAACATTATTACAAATTAAAAAAGCTGTTTTCTATGTGAATATCTGTTAAAATGTCATTTTTTCCTGTGATCAAAGCTGTATTTTCAGCATCATTACTCATTACACACTTCAGTGTCACATGATCCTTCAGAAATCATTCTAATATACTGATTTGCTGCTCAAGAAACATTTCTGAAAATTTTCAGTGTTGAAAACAGTTGTGCTGCACAATGTTTTTGTGGAAACTGTGATGCATTTTATTTTTCAGGATTCACAGATGAATAGAAAAAGTTCAAAAGAACAGCATTTATTTGAAATAGAATCTTTTGTTACATTATAAATGTCTTTACTGTCATCTTAACTTTTGAACAGTAGTGCACGTTTAAATATGTGTTTAATTATATTATGCATCAGCACAAAGCAGCACTCTGAGCAGCAAAATCCAAACCTTGTTCATCTTTCATTTCTCCTGCTTGGCTTCCTTCCTGGGAGTGAACTGTAGATTCAGACACAAAGCTGGCGGCCCCCGGCGGGGCGGATCGGCTGTCATTAACCCCTCACAGCTGGCCTGACGGGGGGCTGCTGTCTCAGTGTGAGGACGGCGCACAGCCACACAAATTTACACCATTGTGCTCGAGCGCTGGTGACAGAGCAAAGGCAATGGTGTCCTGCGCCCCATGCTGGCATCTGAATCCAAGACGCTAATCTCTCCAGGAACCACACACATCTTTCCTTTCTTTCACTTCCACCGAACTCGTACGCAGCAGCATCTCATAACCTGTTGCTGAATGCACAATAACAGACAAACCCACAGTTTAGTGCACATGCATATTAAAGTCTGTAGGGAGCAGTTTAAGAAGAGAATCAATCTGAAACTGAAAACCGATGAAAAAAAAAATGTCATCCTTACTTGATGCTTTCTGCAATCTATTAACAATTAGCCAACTTCTAATTAGCATAAAATCGCTGTAGCATTTTTCTGGTCCATTTAACAGATTTACCGAGGCATCTATTAGCTCAAATCTATTTGAAAATGGGATGCATCGGTTGAAAATTTATGCATGCATGGTTTGCAACAAGCTCTGAAAATAAAAGGAATCAGCATCGTTTAATGTTTTTAAGGACACTTTTGCTTTTATTTTGAATCTGATTTGTTTAATCTACAGTGTTTAAGAGACAAATGCTGAGCGAGTGAAAATATCACTAGGCTATCAATAGGCAATATTAATTTAAACGACTACTCAAAATATTTTTTAAAGAAGTCACTTATTGCTCACCAAAGCTGCATTTATTTGATAAAAAATACAGTAAAATAGTGAAATATTATTACAATTCAGAAGACTGCTTGCCTTTGTGAATATCTGTTAAAATATAATTTATTTCTGTGATCAAATCTGTATTTTCAGCATCATTACGCCAGTCTTCAGAGTCACATGATCTTCAGAAATCATTCTAATATGCTGATTTGCTGCTCAAGAAACATTTCTGATTATTATTTTGATCTGATTTCTTTAATCTACATTGTTTAAGAAAAAAATCACCAGAAACTCTCAGGAGACACTGTAAATCCTGAAGACAAATAGAGACCCGCTCAGATTACTTAACACCATCTGCTAATTGAATTAGACACAATTAACATCCAAACCTCTAGAGACGAAGCTCCAGAATCATGAACACATCAACTAATAAGCAGCTAATGCGTTTACCAAAACCCCTCTATATTCAGGACGGCCGACAGACCTGGCCTGACCGCGACCACGGCCCTTTGTGGAGCAGCAGTGAAGCAGATTCATTCTCTCTCTGCTGTTCATTAACATACATATCCATATGAAGAGTCGGCATGGCTCTAAACAGCTGTCCCGTCCCTCAGAGCAGCTCGAGCAGAAAGACAGCCTCTCATGCAGTGATAGCGCTCACATTAAACACTCTATTCACACACACAGACACGGGGGGCTGGGCTGAGCGCTGACCCTTACTAACATTTACCATGGTAACTACAGCTTCTGCCAAAACACCAATGTTCCTATAAAATCATAGTAAATTAATATGGGATTGACTTCAGTGTGAGAAGCTTTAATGACCTTTGTTACATGGCCTTTCAAAAGTTTAGGGTCAGCAAGTGCATCAAAATTCCGTAAAGACATTTAAAATGTTACAAAAGATTCTATTTCGAATAAACGCTGTTCTTTTGAACTTTCTATTCATCTGTGAATCCTGAAACATAAAATGCATCACGGGTTCCACAAAAATATGAAGCAGCACAACTGTTTTCAACATTGATAATAATAAGAAATGTTTTTTGAGCAGCAAATCAGCATATTAGCATGATTTCTGAAGGATGAGTAATGATGCTGAACATTCAGCTTTGATCGCAGAAATATAAACAACAATTTTTACATTTTCATTTTTAAAATGTACGTTTATAACGCTATACTTTGTGTTTTATGACATATTAAATTAATAAAACTATTAATGCTTCTATGTAAGTGTTTCTAATACAATGGCTGAGGGAGCGATGGCAAATTTGACATCTTTTTTTCTCCAAGGTAATCAATCTGTTGATATTTTTCCTCTTTTGGAAAGTCACAGAAACTCTATTTTTTTTTCTTTTGCATCAATTTAAGACCTTTTAAGACCAAGCAAATAATAAGCCTATGTAGCTATAAGGAATAATGCAAATGTCTCTAACACAAATGACTTGTTTTAGTGAGGCTTTACAGTTTGAAAATACAATGTCCAATAAATCACCATTACAGTCATTTTACAAAAATACCTCTTATCCCAACCACTAAAATATCTAAATAACTTTAATCCTTCTGATCATAGCCTACTGCAAAAAAATTTTATTTATTTTTTTATCAGTATAGGCTATTTTTTTATCTTGTTTTCCAGTGCAAATGACTAAAAAATCTTAAATCAAGATACATTTACTTGAGAAGCAAAATGATAAAATAAGAAGTCCAAATGAAGTGAGTTTATGATTAAAATGAACAAATATCTGCCAATGGAGCCTGAAAAACAACTTAATTAGCTTAAGTAGCTCACACTTATCAAAAACACCATAGTTATTCAAGACTTTATATCTTCATTTTGCATCTCAAGAAAATGTTTCTCGATTTAAGGCTGCCGAGATATTTTATTACTATATTGTTATTTATCATTTATTGTCTATTCTCTTTATTATTAGTGTTTTTATTACCTTAAATTATATGTACTTTCCGTACTGGAAGCTCCTGATGAATTCCTTGTGAGTGGCAATAAATTGACACTGATTCAGTCATTTCTACTGCAAAACAAGACAAAAATACAGAGGAAGACGTTTATTTTTTGCAGTGCATTCGACATTTAATGCAACATTTTATTTTAAGGTGCCATTATTACACGTTACATGTGTACTTACTATTTTAATAACAATAAATTATGCATAATTACATGCAAGCCAAACCTTAATCCTAACCCTAACCATATAGTAAGTACATGTAGTTAATTAATATTACTCAGTACTTAAATGTATAATTACACTGGAACAAGGACACCTTCAAATAAAGTGTAACGTGTAAGTGAATTTAAGACTTTCTCCACTTCTTTAAGACCTTTAAAGTTCTTAATTTGCGGAAGGGAACTTTTAAAGACCTGCAGAAACCCAACTTGGAGCAAATGGGAAGGTAAAATCATATTTTCTGTAAAAGTTCGATTTCAGATTCTGAGAAAATGTGAAAGCATTATACCTCCCTTTCTAATCACTGTAGCGCACTGGTGTCAAGTATCTTTAATTAACAAACACCGAGTGCCGAGTTTTAGTGTTAATCGGATTCGGTTTGGTTTTGGCCCCTCACCCCCGTCGCAGGTGATGAATGGACGCACTCGAAGCGAAGGACTTTCTAAGGACTTTAAGCAACAGATTTTCATTCATCGCATGCGGGAGAAGAAGAGAGAAGAGTGATTGATAAATTCTCTTCCCTGGCTTCTTTTACAACAACCCCCTCCTTGGTTTTATTGACCCCCCGAGGGCTTTTGACTCATTACTGCCCCCGAACAAAAGCCTCCATACGGCTCTAAACTCCAGCGTTTAGTCACACAGCACAGGGACAATTTGTGCCCATTACGAGCGCTGCGGTTCATTCAGGCTTCCCCCTATGAGCCCAGCATCGGCCGTTAGCTCGCCTTCGCTCCTCCGTCTATCAATCCATCCGGTCTCTTCATAAACGCCCAAGCATCAAAACAACGTCCTAATCCTTCACAGTTCCTCCCAGCTGTCTTTGTGTCCATTTCCTACTCTCTCTTTCGGCTTAATCCATCGCATCACTTCCTGTCCCGCACTGGCATGCATCACAGAGAGCCTCTGATATGATAAGAAAGACAAATGAAGTGAACTAGAGCAGAGGAGGTGACTTCTGGAGACTCTTTGAAAGAGGACGGTAGTGTTTAAGGGGAAAACCCCTCCAGACTGAAGAGCGAGGCTGGTTTCCCAGGTTATTGGGCGCGAGTGCCCCAGCAGCCTGACCCTCCAGCCATGGAAACTGCAGTGAGGTGGAACATTTCCCCGTCACGCCTCCCTCCTCATGCGCTCGCTCGCTGCTCCTCTCTCCACGGCCAAGAGCCTGCAACACCGTAAAGCACTGAGAAACATTCAGAGGCCACGAAACGCATTTAAAAATGCCACTGCATTGCATTAAAAAAATACATTAAGGTACACATCAAGCAAAACATTCCAAAAACATTTATATATATATATATATATATATATATATATATATATATATATATATATATATATATATATATATATATTTTATGCATCAAGGGTATGTGTGTGTGTGTGTGTGTGTGTGTGTGTATACACATACACACACATACATATAAAAGAGTGTCATTGCATTGCATATTTGATTTTTATTTTATTATTTTTTTTATTTTACTGAGATAAATACAATTGAAGAAAACATTTCAAGATTAGTATACACACACACAGACAAAAAATAATGTAATACACTATTTAATTTATTTTTTTGCGTGTTGTGTATATATAAAAATATATAAAATGTATATATATTTACTTAATATTATTATATATATATATATATATATATATATATATATATATATATATATATATATATATATATATATATATATATATATATATATATATATATATATATACAGTAATTAAAAAAATAACATATGAATTCAAATATTATTACAAAAATATTTTACATGTTTTGGCCAGAGTCTTGGGATGCTCAGCTGCTTGCAATCACACAAAACAAAAATAGTACATGAATGAAAGCTGCTGTCAGCGATTTTTCTGGAACCACATAAAAACTCCCGGACAGTCATCAGTGTAACAGGTGAAATCACATCTGTCTATGGCACACCTGCAGAACAAATGCTAGTGTAGCATAGCATCATCTATCCTCTGCAATTTCATTGCTAGACAGCTTCAATCAAACACCTGCAAACTTAACATATACATCATCTTCTGAGCTGCAAACAATGCACCACACTGATGGTTGAATTCTGGGATGTCAGGTATGAATATATCCCACATCTGACTTTGAACGGAGTGCAGCATTAGTCTGTCAGATGTTAGCAGGACGGATAGCATTGCCTACAGCTGCGTTCAAGTCAACATCAAACTAAAACTGACGCTATTTATTGTCTTAATTCTATTTCTTGCTCATGTTGTGCACAATTCATTAATGCAGATTTTGAATTTTCCTTTCCAGCTGACATCACGAAGCCCTCTTATTTTTCAGTCACTTCCCTCGAACATTATGTCCAATCAGTTCATATGGTCTGAAATGATAAACAATATCATTAAATATAATCCAAAATGTGCAAAAATGCACTCACTCTCAAATCATGTTTACATGTATTCATTTATCAGATGCTTTTATATAAAAGCAACTTAATAATGAGGAACAAAATAATGAGAAGGGAAGGGAACACAAGGGAAGTAATTGAAAAAAAAAATTAAATTGACAATTTATGTTTATAAATTAAGGTGAAAAGAATTCTGTTCTTTCATGGTAATTTCTTCATATAGAAAGTAATGTAAAAAACATTCTCACACTGACAAAAATTTAGCAAACTTAGTATTTTTGTGGTGTTTCTCATTCCAAATATTTAAACATTTTTAAATCAAAATACAAACAAAGTCTTGTTTTCTGAAAAATGAATCAAAATTGTGAGTTTTGTGCTCATTCAGTACAAATATCTAAAAACTCTTAAATCAAGATACATTTTTATTAAGTCTTGATATTACATTAATATTATGTATTTTAATATATATATATATATATAAAAAATTAAGTGTATTTTTAATTTATTTATTGCTTAAAACAAGAAAACTATCTGCCAATTGGCTAAGAAAAATTTACTTAATTTAAAGCAAAAACAAGATTATTTTTCAAAAACACTTCCAGATTTTTTTTGCATAATATTTTTGTCTTGTTTTCCAGTAAAAATGTCTAAACGCTTAAATCAAGATTGATTTCTGAAAAACATATCAACAGAGTTTATGATTAAAACAATAAAAAATATCTAATAGACCTAACAGTCATTTTGCTTCTTGACTAAATGTACCTTGATTAAGAATTTTTAGATATTTGTAACAAGAAACAAGTCTGTGTTAGAAAATGATTTTTGCAGTGCAGTGTTGAGCTAAAAAGTTTCCCATATGCGGTTTATCGTACACGTCCTTTGAATCAGTTTGTCAAACACACTTTCTCATGAATGCTCTCTCTCTGTCTTTCTCTGGGAGCTCGCAGGGGTTCTTGTGCTTTCCTCCTGCACATAATGAACACAATTTCACACCACAGAGGCCAATTAGAGACATGACAGCCACCTGCCGGCACGCCTCCCAGAGAGACGGACAGATCGGGACCAGGAGCCAATTCACAAGCAATGTCCCTCATCTTTGATTTGATTCAGTTGTTCAAGCGGCTTTTAACCGGACCTCTTCTCTTTATCCCATCAGGAACCGGACTACTGAGCACAAACAGGGAAGACGAGGCAAGTTCAGCTTTCCTTTCCATTGCATTCCGCATCTAAAACTGCAGCTTTGGCCAAAATAAATTGCATTGCCCTCCACACACACACACACACACACACACACACACACACACACACACACACACACACACACACACACACACACATGCTCAAGTACCAGATTTTATGTTGTGACCTCTTGACCTGTATAGGTAATGTCATCAGTCCGGGGTCGATCCGCTTCTCGAGGGACGAGCACGTCTCTCTAATGATGCAGAACAACCTCAGACTCCAGCAGTGAACTCAAGTATGGCAGAGATAAATGGTATTAAATGGGACGAACACACACACACACACACACACACATGCATAGATGCACACAGTCGGTGTTCTGTGATGAAATCACATGTTGACAGACAGATAAAAACGAGCGTTTCTGAGGTTTGATTACTCTGAGCTGCTTTAAACCATCAATTCAGCTTCAACAACACAAAACACACACACACACACACACACACACACACACACACACACACACACACACACACACACACACACACACACACACACACACACACACACACACACACACCAGATCAGATGGGATCTGAGCTTCTGAAAATGAGTGCATAGGAGAAGAAGGAGAATTGATCTTCTGGAGATGTGACATACTGAGTAGTTAACATGTTAGGCTACCAGTATTGGGGGTAAAGCATTACAAGTAACGTAATCAGATTACTTTTTTAAAGTAACTAGTATTCTGCTTTTGGTGCGACAGGGCCTTTACAGTTGCCAGAAATAGAACTTTTGGGTTACATATAGCCCAAAAATATAACTTTTTTGTTATTAAAAATAAATAAGCAAGCCCAGCCCAGGTGACAAAAAGTAACGAAAAGTAACGTAATGCATTACTTCCCATTAAAAACTATGAACGTATCCAAATGATATAAAAATAACAAAACAGAATGCAGAATTGAATTTAAGGTTGTGAAGTGAAATTCATGTACTACACACTTTTATTCACCAATGACGCATAAAGTTGATCAAAAGTGACAGCAAAGACAATAATGTTACAAAGAAATTCTATTTCAAATAAATGCTGCTCTTTTTATCCTGAAAAATAAATGTATCAGATTCCACAAAAATATTAATAATCAGAAATGTTTCTTGAGCTGCAAATCTGCATATTAGAATGATTTCTAAAGGATCATGTGACTCTCATGTGAAACTCAGCATTTCATCACAGAAATAAATTACATTTTATAATATATTCGCATAAAAAACACTTATTTTAACTTGTAATAATATTTCACAATTTCTTATATTTTACTGTATTTTTTTATCAACTAAATGCTGCTTTGCAGAAGAAACTTCTTTCAAAAACGCTGGCTCACACCAATCAGATTTAAGGTAAATGCTTGCCCTACATGAAAAGCAACTCTCACTGTGCACTTGATGACAATTCAGAAATAGCATCCACATATGAAAAGACTAAATCTACTGGACAATGGCATAACTGGTCCAGTAAGTGCTCTCTTGCTCTTATTACCGCCGCACAACAGAGAGCCGCTGACCAATTAGACCGTTCCAGAAGTTCTGCCGTTCCGGGGGGCTGGTCAGCTGCTCTTAATAGATTTGCAAGCAATTTACCTTTTCAACATGTTGGTAATCTGATGCAATTTGTGTGCAATTTGTCTGCTTTTAGACCCACGTGGAGCTGACTTCAGTGCAGACCAAATGACACAGAGTTGAAAATATCAGTCCATGCTAGACACACGCGGCCTTCAAATGTCACAGGGGAAAAGTCAACAGAAAGACAGACAGCGAGAGAGACATAGAAAGCAGAAAGAAGGCCTCTGGATCTGTGCAAATGGATGTATGCATGGATATGGACTGCTGAAATTACCCAGAATACCTTTGGGACTGAATGTATGGCAATTGCTCTGACATTTTCCAGAGTTTGTAGTTTTGACGTCACTCAAAAAAGCAAAATGACCATGATCAGAAGTTTCCCTGTCCCTCTTGATGCTCAACTTTTTCTCTCTTTCTTCTGCTTTAACCCTTCAGTGGCCCAATACGTGTTCAAATTGTGCATTACAATAAAAACAAGATATTAAACGAAGTTTCATTTAATATATATATATATATATATATATATATATGTTATGGTGGTGTGTCCTTCAAGGAGTGCGAGGAGACGACGGTTACAAAAAGGTAGTTTCTTTAATGACGATAAGTAAATCATGAAATAAACACGCATAACATACATAACATTCTTAATCACGAACAAACTTAGGGGGTGAACCCAGGACTTATAAAGGAGCAGGAACAAAAGAGCAAACAACATAATCAAACTCAGGTGGGGACAATCAAATGATAATTAACTAATGAGGACAGGAACTAAACCAAATAAGGAAAACGAGGACTAGGGCAGACAGACATGTAACAATATATTTAAATAGATTATTTAATAGAAAAGGGTAATTCTCTCATGCACTATTTACCAAGTTTTCTGGTTTAAATTTAAAGCAATAGTTCACCCAAAAATGAAGATTTGCTGTTAATTTACTCACCCTCAGGCCTTCCAAGATGTAGTTGTGTTTGTCTCTTCACATTTTTAGTTGAAATTGTAGTCCTTGGTGATTCATAAAATGCAAGTCAAAAAAGCATATGCAGGCAACAGAAAATGAATACCTGGCTCCAGACGATATATTGAGATCTTATGAAGGGAAACGATCAGTCTGTGCAAGAGACTAGACATTATTTGCAGCATTATGTCCTGTAATCCAGAGCCCCAGGCAAACAGGGAAATCCGATTCTTTTCCACAAACTGATTCTTTCGGACAGTTCATTTCAATGTTTGATCACATACTCACACATTTACACAATTATATTATTAACACACTCAATTATGGTGTGAAACGTGGATGTTTTACATGTCCAAAGTAAATAAAGTGATCAACTCACCTTTTTAAATAAACAATGAGAAACCATAAAAATGTTCATTTCACCCCTTTTTGTCTCATTTCCAGTGAGGGACTGTCAGACATCTGAAAGTGAGGACCGTTTGCCAGAGGCTCTGGATAATAATATTTAGTAAATAATGTTCAGTTTCTTGCACAGACTGATTGTTTCGCTTCATAAGACCTTAATATATTGTCAAGAGCCAAGGGTATTACTTTTGCGTTGCCAGTATATGATTTTCTTTAACTCTTAAAGTGCCAGTCACCACTGACTTGCATTCTAAGAATCACCAAGAAGCACGGTTTCAGCTAAAAATCTTCTTTACTGTTCTTCTCAAGAAAAAAAGTGGACGGCATGAGGGTGAGTAAATTAACAGCAAATTTTCATTTTTGGGTGAACTATCCCTTTAAGTTTGTCACTGAATTTCTCTCCCTTTGCATAGGTCTCAAAACTCATCTGCATATATGCGCATATTCAAATCTAAAAAGTCAGATGTGGCACTTTAAATATGCAAATGAGATTTGAAAGCAATGGGGGCTTATAATAAGCAATGAACTTTTCACACTTACTTTTTAAGGTAATTCTGGGTTAATTTTTCTGCTCATTGTTCATATACTGGCTTGTCCCAGGGTTAAAAGTAGCTTTAACATGGGATTTAAAAAATGTTAACCCATGCCACAATTACAGTGTGAAAAGACTGTAATTATTAGCTAATCATAACAGAGGTCATTTGCATGTATACATTAAGGTCAGTGATAGGGTGAAAATGAACACGAAAAATTTAATTACGGCTATGTCCGACAAACCTTTGGTAGGTCATGTCTGATCAGCCGGATGGAAGCGAGCGAGTGTTAATCAAGCCAGACCAGATGTTTTTGTGACATCAATCCACACTCCGTTAAAATAAAAAAGTGTGCCAGAGAGATTATACGCCCAATTTCACCATCTGAAAGCGCTGGAATACTTAACGTGTTATAAGGTTCCCACAGCTGTTTTTCCTGAAAACACACACACAGTCATTCAGCGTCTCTTTTACCCTCTTGACATTTTTCTGCATATTCTTAAAACGACGTGTTTTATGTGATTCTATCAGAGTGTTTCTAATGCAATAATCACTGTGTGGAATCTGTCATGAATCTGCCAAAGTGCTTTTCTCTCGGAGAGGAATTCAAAGTGCTTCTTTTGCTGTTCATCACTACTCTGCTGAAAATCAGCAAAAAATTCTTCAAGCGTCAATAATTTGTCAACCTTCAACATAGTATAGAACATAAAACTCACAGGATATGAAATAGGATATAAAGGACATCAAACTGAAATCCTGAAAAAAAAAAAGAAAAAAAAAAGAGATGGATAGATTTCCAAACATTCATTTTGCCGTTAATTGTAATAATCCAGTGATATTTTTGTCTTACAGCAGCCAGTGCTCCACACAGAGATCTGATCTGATTATCATCAGTCTGTCTGGAATAACATGAAGAAACAGAACAAACTGAGACAGAACAAATCCAGAAGAACTGTGGCAACGTCTCCAAGACGCTTCAGGAAACCTTCCTGCAAAGCTACAGTACTGTTAAAAGTTTTAGGCACTTGTGTAAAAATGCTGTAAAGTGAGGATGCTGTCAAAAAATAATGTCATAAACAGATTTTGTTTATCAATTAACTTCTATTAACTAAATTAAATCAACATTTGGTGTGACCATCCTTTGCGTTTAAAGCAGCTTTTAGGTGCACTTTTCAGGTAGGTTTCTTGAAGCGTCTTGGAGACGATGCCACAGTTCTTCTGGATTTAGTCTCAGTTTGTTCTGTTTCTTCATGTCATTCCAGACAGACTGATGATGATCAGATCAGATCTCTGTGTGGAGCACTGGCTGCTGTCAGACAAAAGTATCACTGGATTATTACAATTAACGGCAAAATTAATGTTTGGAAATGTAAACTGATATTTCCTACTGACACACTAGAGAAAAAGATAGAAATAACTGACTTAAAACCATTTTTTAGCTGCTGAAAATACTAGTGTTATAATAATTTTGTCCACCACTGTGTATATATATATATATATATATATATATATATATATATACAGGTGCATCTCAATAAATTAGTATGTTGTGAAAAAATTCATTTTTTCTTGTAAGTTATTTCAAAAAGTGAAACTTTCATATATTTTAGATTCATTGCATGTAAAGTAAAACATTTCAAAAGTTTTTTGTTTTAATTTTGATGATTAGAGTTTACAGCTCATGAAAGTCAAAAATCAGTATCTCAAAATATTAGAATATTTACATTTGAGTTTCAATAAATGACCATCCCTACAGTATAAATTCTGGGTATCTCTTGTTCTTTGAAACCAAAATAATGGAGAAGACTGCTGACTTGACAATGATCCAGAAGACGAACATTGACGCCCTCCACAAAGAGGGTAAGTCACAGAAGGTCATTACTGAAAGATGTGGCTGTTTACAGAGTGCTGTATCAAAGCATATTAAATGCAAAGTTGACTGAATTTGGGAAGAATTTGGGTAGGAAAAGGTGCAAAAGCAACAGTGATGACCGCAAGCTTGAGAATACAGTCAAGCAAAGCTGATTCAAACACTTGTGAGAGCTTCACAAAGAGTGAACTGAAGCTGGAGTCAGTGCATCAAGAGTCACCACGCTCAGACATCTTCAGGAAAAGGGCTACCAAGCCACTTCTGAAGCAGAGATAACGTCAGAAGCATCTTACCTGGGCTGTGGAGAAAAAGACCTGGACTGTTGCTCAGTGGTCCAAAGTCCTCTTTTCAGATGAAAGTAAATTTTGCTTTTCATTTGGAAATCAAGGTCCCAGAGTCTGGAGGAAGAGTGGAGTGGCACAGAATCCATGTTGCTTGAAGTCCAGTGTGAAGTTTCCACAGTCTGTGATGATTTGGGCTGCCATGTCATCTGCTGGTGTTGGTCCACTGTGTTTTCTGAAGTCCACAGTCAACACAGCCGTATACCAGGAAGTTTTAGAGCACTTCATGCTTCCTTCTGCTGACAAGCTTTATGGAGATGCTGATTTCATTTTCCAGCAGGACTTGGCACCTGCCAACACTGCCAAAGGTACCAAAAGCTGGTTCAATGACCATAGTGTTACTGTGCTTGATTGGCCAGCAAACTAGCCTGACCTGAACCCCAGAGAATCTATGGGGTATTGTGAAGAGGAAGATGAGGGACATCAGACCCAACAATACAGATGAGCTGAAGGCCGCTATCAAAGAAACCTGGGCTTCCACACCACCTCAGCAGTGCCACAAACTGATCACCTCCATGCCACGCCGAATTGAGGCAGTAATTAAAGCAAAAGGAGCCCCTACCAAGTATTGAGTACATATACAGTAAATGAACATACTTTTCAGAAGGCCAACAATTCACTAAAAATGTTTTTTTTTTAAAGACTTAAACTACTTCAGTCTGTGTGCACTGAATTTATCAAATACACCAGTTTCACAATTTGAGTTGAATTACTGAAATAAATGAACTTTTCCATGACATTCTAATTTATTGAGATGCACCTGTATATCAAACACACACAATGCTGGGTAGTAACTGATTACATGTAATCTGGATTAAATAATCAGATTCCAAAAAATAAGTACTTGTAATTAGATTATATTACATTTTAAAAGGCTTATAAGCAGACTAAAGTAACATTTTATTCACACAATGGCAGTAAATTATTCAGAATTTGTTCATTCAAGCCAGTTGTTCTTTTTCTATTTAATTTATTTATATTTTGGTATGGTGCACAATAATCCCAATCAAGTCTGTGATAATCAAGTTAGGTCAAAAGTAATCTAAAAGTACTAAAAAGTAGTCAGATTACATAGTGTAATATGTGTAATCCACATTGTTACTAATCAGATGATTTGCAATCAGTACCAGACCACAATATTTATTAATTTTAATTTGCACTAACATAACTAAAACTGAAATAAAAATGAATAACAACTACACAGGTATATTTAAAAATGATAAAAATCACTCGAACTTGAACTAAAACATAACTAAAATTGAATTGACTGCAATATTATCTTAGTGATACTAAAGTAACACTGGTATACAAATTAAATTAGACTTGTATGTGATATTGTATTTTTGTGTTGCAAACAATAAAATTCAACTGACTATCAGTTTGGTAAGGCATCTTTCTAAAAGATCACAACAATCATCATATCATTTTAATATCATTATAGTAAATGGTGTAATGGTTTTAGCATGGCTGAAAGGCTTAAGTGTGATCCGTCACATCCTATCTGCTTTTTCCCCCCATGTTTTTCTCTTCACGCTTTGATGCACACGTTCAACCGCCAAATAGCACATAATAACAGTTTAGACACCTTTCAATTTTAGCATTCCTGCTTGAAAAGTTGAGTGTTCCTCCAGGTGCCATGACAACCGCACAGCCCAGCATCAGCACCGCGAGATTCCGCTGCCATGGTGATGGAGCAGCTGTCACTCACACAGGGACACTTGACATGCACAGAGATTCCCAACAGCACCGTAAATCATGGTTAAATACAGTGGTTCGATGCTATCTATTTTACTACACTACTAAAAATATGAGAGTAGAGAGGAGAGTACGATTGCTCTGCCAGATTGGACGGCATCGTTTCATCTTTCGCTCTGTGATGGCTGATGTCTAAATATCTCTCTTTTTCTCCTCCATCAGAGAAGCGAGCGCGGTTTTCATCTGATTTCTAATCTTTCGGAGAGTTTCCCTCCAAACAGCACACCCACAATAAGACGGAGCGCCAGAGATGGAGCAGACAGTTGATGAAAACGGAGCAGTTATCACCTTAACCATTACCTGTCAGCTTTCTCTGGCTGCGCTCTGATGGGGCAACAATTTTCTGAAGTGGAAGTCAAGGGCGCCAGTGTGGCACAGCGCGAGTAAATGTTAACAAAAGCGCCGCTGTCCACTTCTGTATTTATGAAAGGCATTGGTGAGCGGAGAGAGTCTCCATCATACTCACACAATCACTGCTAGAACAACTCCTGACCGAGCAGATTTACATTCACACTCTATCTAATCCTACTCAATCCAGACACTCAGTGTTTGCACTTTATCTCTCATCTCTGTATCTCATCTCTGTTTTTCTATCTCTCCATCAGCCTGGGAGGCACACACACACAAACGCAAATACACACACACACGCACGCACACACACACACACACACACACACCCACACCCACACCCACACACACACACACACACACACTTGAATGTTACTTCCAAGTAACTATAGAAATCTCAATTATCTGTCGTAAAAGTGCCAAACAAGCAATAAATTATCATTCAGTGCATGTTAACGAAACATATCTTAACTTCAGATAGAATGATAGATAAAACGATAGATAGAATGATAGATAGAATGATAGAATGATAGAGATAGATATAGATAATGATAGAATGATAGACGATAGACAGAACAATAGATAGATAGATAGATAGATAGACAGATAATGATAGAATGAAAGATAGAATGATAGAACAATATAATAATAGAATGATAGATACAACCCGAATTCCAGAAATGTTGGGACGTTTGTTTAAATTTGAATAAAATGAAAACCAAAAGACTTTCAAATCACATGAGCCAATATTTCATTCACAATAGAACATATATAACATAACAAATGTTTAAACTGAGAAATTGTACAATTTTATGAACAAAATGAGCTCATTTCAAATTTGATGCCTGCTACAGGTCTCAAAATAGTTAGGACAGGGGCATTTTTACCATGGTGTAGCATCTCCTCTTCTTTTCAAAACAGTTTGAAGACGTCTGGGCATCGAGGTTATGAGTTTTTGGAGTTTTGGTGTTGGAATTTGGTCCCATTCATGCTTGATATAGGTTTCCAGCTGCTGAGGAGTTCATAGTCATCTTTGACGTATTTTTTCGTTTAATGATGCGCCAAATGTTCTCTATAGGTGAAAGATCTGGACTGCAGGGAGGCCAATTCGGACTCTTCTACTACGAAGTCATGCGGTTGTAATAGCTGCAGTATATGGTTTTGCATTGTCCTACTGAAATAGACGTCATCTGGAGGGGAGCATATGTTGCTCTAAAACATGCAAGCTGCCCATACCGTATGCACTTAAGCACCCCCATACCATCAGAGATGCTGGCTTTTGAACTGAACGTTGATGACATGCTGGAAGGTCTCCCTACTCTTTAGCCCGGAGGACAACGTGTCCGTGGAAGATTCTCTTGTTGTTTTTCCAACAAGAATGTCAAATTTGGACTCGTCTCACCATAGAACACTTTTCCACTTTGAAACAGCCCATTTTAAATGAGCCCTCTGGACCATGTTCACATATGGCTTCCTTTTTGCATAATAGAGCATTAGTTGACATCTGCAGATGGCACGGCAGATTGTGTTTACCGACAGTGGTTTCTGGAAGTATTCCTGAGCCCATTTAGTAATGTCAATGAAATTTTCAAAGAATCATGCAGATGAGTGATGCAGTGTCGTCTGAGGGCCCGAAGACCACGGGCATCCAACAAAGGTCTTCGGTCTTGACCCTTACGCAGAGATTTCTCCAGTTTCTCTGAATCTTTTGATGATGTTATACACTGTAGGTGATGAGATTTGCATTTGAAATTTGACATTGAGGAACGTTGTTTTTAAAGTATTCCACAATCTTTTTACGCACTCTTTCACAGATTGGAGAGCCTCTGCCCATCTTCACTTCTGAGAGACTCTGCCTCTCTAAGACATCCCTTTTATAGCTAATCATGTTACAGGCCTGATGTCAATTACAGTTTTTCTCATTCTCTTCGGTGCATTCCTCGAATCGTCCTTAATATTTGCAAAGAAGTATGTGCATTTCTCAAAACAATTCGTACAAACAGCACCACACAATGGATTTCCTGCAAAAGCCTGTAACTTACTCAAAATCTTTAGTTCATTTCTCAAAAGTAAGTATTTATGTCAATGAACATATCAGTGCCATCAGAATGAAAAGTCATCGTGTTATTGTTCACAAACAAGATAGTCAAAATGCTTAGTCATATTGTCAATATAACAGTGCACTCAGTGTTAGTATTACCTGATGTAAACTATGGCAACAGTTTGGATGACATTATTGTACTGAAATGCAGAAGGCTGCACTTTTTATGTTTGCCATATATCCATTTCAAACATACAAATTTACACATTACTGTATGTGGAATATTCATTGAAAAAGACTGGAAAGGATTCACAGTTACAATTTTACTAGTGGTCTGACAACAACAACAACAACAAAACACACATTACAACACCGTTGTACAACACCATAAAAAGGCAAACATGACCCCTTAGGCAGAACTTTGCTTTTGCATGCAGCACTGTATGAGGAATTTCAGATAACTGGTTTATCATTGGTTGATCTACATTCTCTTCATTTGTGAGAGTCAAGTTTCACCTGCACAATTCATGGCAAATTTACAAAAAGTCTAATAGAAATGTGTAGAACATATGCTTGACAGTTTATGACAACTAGATTAACCATTTTGTATGCAATGACTTATTCGATGAACTTATAACTAGATGTTTTAAGGGGTAAGACTATAGCACAGAGAACTATATAATACATTTTGAGCAACATGACAATAGCAACGGATAATGTAGGAAACCACAGACAAATGTACATAATGAATTGCATGAATGTACCAAAGCAATAGCAACTATGTTCAAAAGAATGAGAAACTGCTTTTATGATGTGCACAAGTGACTAGATGATGTGGAGGTTGAACAAGTAGTTGTGAGAATTTCATTTCTGATTTGAAAAATGCACCAAAGCCACTGAGAAAAACTGTAAATTAATTAGTTGCTAGATGTTCTCCCAGCTGAAGCTTTTCAAAATTTCTTGCTTTTTCAGCCCTTTGTTGACTCCTTTTTTGAGACCTGTAGCAGGCATCACATTTGAAATTAGCTCATTTAGTGGATAAAAGTAAAAAATTTCTCAGTTTAAACATTTGTTATGTTCTCTATGTTCTATTGTGAATAAAATATTGGCTCATGTGATTTGAAAGTCTTTTAGTTTTCATTTTATTCAAATTTAAAAAACATCTCAACATTTCTGGAATTTGGGTTGTAGAACGATCGATAGATAGAAAATTATAGATAATGACAGAACAATAGACTAATAGAATGATAGAACGATCGACAGAACGATAGATAGATAGTGATAGAATGATAGAACAATAGAACGATAGATAAAACGATAGAACGATAGATAGACAGACAGACAGACAGACAGATAGATAGATAGATAGATAGATAGATAGATAGATAGATAGATAGATAGATAGATAGATAGATAGATAGATAGACTCATCACATAACACATCCAGTATGCAGGGAAATAAAGCAGCTCAGGCCTGTTCCTGAATGACCTTTAAATGAATTTAAAGTTAATTCTCAATTCAGTTCTGAATGGCGCACAACCGTGGTGACATAATACTGTTGGAAGTATTTATTGTTGCATACTGCACACAGACTCAAATTCTATTTTTAAAAATTAGGCATGCAGAATACAGTATATACTTTGCAGTATGCAGTACACTAGTATTCTATTCAGGCATAGCCACTGTAAAAACAACTGTACCTTAAAAGTTCCAAAAACAATAAAAGTTCAAAAGTGCTTGTTGCAATCGGGCAAAAACAGGAAATAAGAGTAGAAGGATCGAAAAAGGGAAAAAACTAAATTTACATGCATCGACTAACCAACAGAATGTATTCAGAAGAAATGCACTGAGAAACAATGATGTCAACCTGTGCCAGAACATTCACCTGAGAAGCTTGTCCGTTCCTCTCACACACACTTAGAGAGGATTAACCACAAAAGCAGCTAATATCAGGGTTTCAGATGGCGCATTCTCTTCTTTAGTGTGAGAATCGCTTCTATTCATAAGCATTTCCTTTCAGCGGCGTGAGCTGAATGAGGCTAACACCAAGCCCTTCACAAGCCACGCCGACAAAGAACATATGTGAAAAACCAAAGCCTTTCACGGATTAACCCACTTATGTCATTTAACCCCTTTTGATAAACACAGCCGGGTGGGATAAACACTCACAAGTGGACAGACGCTAAAACCCTCGTGCGACCGCCAGGCAGCGGTTGTCTTCTTCATTTGGGTCTTTAATCAGAGACTTTAACCTCTCGGGGTTCGTCTCTAAACATGCCGCTGGGACAAAAGCCGCTAATTGCCCCCCTCCTTCATTCTGCTGACAAATAATATTGTTTTATTACCCAGAGGTCACTGGGGCAGAGGAGGAGAGGAGAGGCTGTATTAATGGGTGAAAGGATCCCATAGGGACCATCGTCCACTTACTGTCCACTACTGTCCTAAACACCGTCCTAACCAGACCGCACATCCCTGAGGACAAATAAAGACACATAAAAGGCTCCGGCTAATTTAGACGTGGTTAAGTGACCTCGTCTGCTGACCTCAGGTGGAGTTTATTGGTTGAGGAGCGTGACAGCAGGACCCTAGACGTGTCTAGCTATGCATGAACCGCCCAGCATTGACGTTACAGTAAAACGAGGTGATAAATGTGACGGGAAGAACTGTTTCAGTCAGCCTATTAATCCATCCTTCCATCGATCAGACCGACCGTAAATTCATCCGTCCGAACGAGAATAAATAAAGTGCAAGTCTCATAGCGTGACTCTGAGACACTGAAGAAACCTTGTATCAAATCAATGAGATTCAATTCAATTCTTCCTCTCAATAACATTTAATTAAGGGTGTGAGAAAACAAAAAGGCCTCCGCCATGAATCTGAAAGTGTTTTTGAGGTGTCAATGAGATAACGGTTTACTGAGATGTAAATAACACTGACAACAGAGAAGCCAAGATCTGTTTGGCACTGAGAGCCGTGATGTATTTTGATGCATCAGCATTACGTTCGTACATAAATTGTAAATTCAAGTTGATTAGGACACTTTTTCCCAGTTATTTCAATGGCAAAAAATTTCCCAATCCACCTGAATTCACCCCTAACTGTTCAAAGCTCAGTGGATTCAATGTGTGATTGATTCGTGTTGGGAAAAGTTACTTTAAAAAGTAATGCATTGCAATATTGCCTTACTCCCTAAAAAGTAACTAATTACATTACTTAGTTACTTTTTATGAAAGGTAATGCATTATGTTACTTTTTAAATCTGGGCAGGGCTTGCCTGTTTGTTTTTAATATGAAAAAAAATCTATTTTGGCAAATGTAAAAGCTCTTTCTCACCAAAACTGATATGAATAAGCATCAGGCGGAAGGAATTGTAAAGTCACATCTGTACAAACAAACAAACAAACACGCAAACATTTTAGCTGTGCTGCCATTCTGGATTGCATTAGAGAATAGGATGCAGGAGAAGAAAGTTCAACACTCTTCAGCATTTTAAAAAATAAAATGAAACTCAATCATGATGTTTAACTAAAGTCATTGCTTATTATTATAGTTGAACTGGATCATCGAAGGACAGCAGCAAAATCCACTGGTAAATAAATCATTCTGGTATTCTGAGTTTGCATTTCACTGTTTTTATTCATTTTGAGGAATACTGAATCTGTTTTTGTGCAGGTGAGATGACTAAATGCATGTTGACTTTTAGTCTAGATCTACAGTAACATCATGTTCACACAGAGCATACAACAACTCTGCACTTACGCCCAATTACTCTGAACATCAGTCAGTCAATAAATGGCAAAACAATGTCCCTGGCGTTACATATTTGAAATAGTAACTTTACCAGTTACTTCAAAAAGTTAAAGTACTTGTAACGCATTACCCCCGACACGAATTCTGACATCCTGATTAATTTATAAGTGTTCACATTAACTTCTAAATTTTGTCCTACGTTGATGTGAATGGGTTGTTTATTCTTAATAAACAATGAACATCATTTAACTGTAGCATAAAGGTTCAATGAACTATCCGTGTGGTTGATGACTTCATTTCCTACATCCACAAAGAACTGATAGCCGATCTCCATCAGGAAGTCTGGAAGACAAAACTGTGATTCCTATCTTGTCAAAACAACAGCTTATCTCGTTGAGCTTTATCTTAGTTATGTATCTCAGGTGTTTTGTCTTACCTGATAGCGAGTCTGTCTGCGTGCTATAGGCTACTTAGATGCTAACCAGCTGACGTTGCATTTTTCGTTGGCAAAAAGGTGTATTATCTTAGTAAATAGCGTAACGATGTAAGAAGCATCCCACACAGAGTCATTTGAAAACCAAGCAGCTTTTTGTTGGTCAATGCGGCAAATTTCGAGGAGAAATCTTCGGTACTCGATCGCGTGGATTCCGATCATGACTGTATTTCGCCCGCGAAAATTCGGCGAACGACGGTAAGAAGTCAGAACAAAAGCGTAGAGGTTTCTTAAAAACCTTTAAACTTATATTACATACGAAACATATTCAAACAGCACATTCAATCGTTATATCGATTATTAGAGAGGGCGCGCAGCCAAATAAACATCCGTGAGAAGAAATCGCGTTCGCGATGTATGCCGGTAACTATAGCAACAGCACAGCGCTCGAGCGACACAAGTAGTACTTTTAACTCTTACCGTTATATTACACGTCTCAATTAGGCTATATGAAAATCTAATGTTTTGTTTTAAACGTCTTGAAGATGTTTGTGGAACTGTAGCTATAAAACGCGACAAAACTCAAAATGACCTGTAGAAATTCTTAAAGACATTTAATGTTAATCGCACAAACTCAACTTTGATTCTCACTTTTAAACTTACTGTAAACTTAGTTCTGGAGCAGCTGTTAAGTTATTCTTTATATAAACAGGACAACCTGCAGTCTTGGGTGCCTATAGTAGGCCTATCCTTAATTTCTAATTATAACATAATTTGTTTTCCTTAAGTATTAAAACCACAATTCACTCATTCACTGTACATTTTATTGCAGATTTATTGCAGACTGTTTGCCAAAGCAGCCAGCAATTTAATTATGTTTTTGCATAATCCTGTTACATAATAGGCTACTGACTACTATTTATCCAATGACGCAACAAATCTGAAATTTTATTGATTCTTCCTTACAACACACACACACACACACACACACACACACACACACACACACACGCACACACACACACACACAAACACACACACACACACACACACTACCAAACATACGTGTGCACTACACGTGTGTGCGAAGCCGCAGATGTGATGAGTGCTTAAATTATGCCTGTGATGAATGACTTAATGGTGCTCTTGTGTTGATCAGGGTTCACATTTATCACAGGCCAGAGGAAGATTCACTTTCTATGCCTCTGTCTATCGTCTTTACCCCCCTCTCTCTCTCTCTAAACATATATCCATCTTTCTCTTTTGCTCGGTTCACAAAGAAAATCTGACATACTGCAATTTAATTTAACCTTGGACAGCAACTGCTTACAGCATACACAGAATGACTGTCAATAAGAGAGTTTTGATTAAACCAGAGCGACACACACACACACACACACACACACACACACACACACACACACACACACACACACACACACTTACAGTACGATACACTACAGCCTCAAATCACACACAAACCTATAATAATAAACTTCCACAAGCCACATACTTTAGCTTCGTGGAAGGACGCAGGCAGTCATTGATTCAAAGTGGTATCAGGGCTCCTGATTTAGATGATCATGTTATGATGGGGGATGTGATTGTCGCCGCTGACCCATAATTCAACCTGTCGTCTCTACGATTCCCTGGAGATCCATCTTTCTCTTCCTTAGATTCACTCAGGATTCAACAGGCTTTACAACAGAGCACTATTTAGAGACTTAGGCGTTTTATACACACACACACACACACACACACACACACACACACACACACACACACACACACACACACACACACACACATATATATATATATATATATATATATATATACAGTGCATGCAACACTGGACCCCATTGACTTTCAAAGCAATCCGTAATCATGCAATCTCATTGTGTAAGTGTACATATGCTTAAATGTACATAAATAAACTTACGCAATTAGAGTCTAGACCTCTCCGGCACACTAATTACATTACCCAGAATTCACTCAGGAAGACACACGATGATGACGCCTGACCTTTGCGACCTCGAGGACTCTGGAATGCTTGCAAAATCCGTCTCCGTCTTTTCTGTCGATCGGCATAAATTATCATGTCTGCTGATGGACAACAGGTTGATTAAAAACAATGCAGAGTGTGTTTAGCGTACGACAAATCAACCTAATAGAGAGAGAGAGATGGATTCCTCTGGGAAATCTGCAGATCTGAGCGCTAATGAAGCGTCTGTGGCTCTCTAGTGGATGTTCAGAGTCAGACACACAGCAGGAAAACAGGCAACCGTTTCCATCTGATCCAATGATAGTGGCACTTCAGACTGTACCAGGGTTAAATATTCAGTTGTTTTTTAAATAAAATAAACTTGAACTGAAATAAAACATTTAAGAACTTACACTTTAAGTTGTTGCCAAAGCAACATTTCTCATTTTCATGAAATTAAATGAATAAGAGCTAGACATATTTAAGGAAAAAAGACAAAAACACAATTACTATAACTTTAACAAAAATGTTAAAGAAAGAACTGATTCAAAATATTGATAAAAGCTATCTAAAGTATCTATAAATATAACACTGGACTGTAATTAAAATTCTGTCATCATTACTTACAAGAAAAGTGAATGAGGACAGGTGCTATCAAGCTCCAAAAGCACCAGAAACATATCATAAAACTCTCCTAAAGTCATAAAATGGCTTTGTGTGTGGAACAGGTTCAATTTGAGACATTATACTTCATGTGCCTTGTGTATTTATCATATCCAAATGAGCAGCGTAACTATTCAATCTCCTTTTTGACACTTAAAGTCATGTTATATTTGCATTATGAATGCAATCAGTTTGTTGTTACAGTGCAAACTTCACACACACTCATTCTCTCATGATGACAGACAGTGAATAACTTCCATCAGCATGTCCTCGGGACGAGACACTCCCTCTCAAGAGGATAATAAGAGAAGAGGAAGCTGTCAATCCTGCTCAGAGATACACACACACACACACACACACACACACACACACGCAAATATACAAACACACATTTACTCAGCTTATAAATGAAGATATACCTGCAACTGTTTTCCTGAATTATAAACACTATCAAACCCTCCCCCTAAAAGACTTTATTAAAATAAAACTCAACAAATGTTTAAGAAAAAATAATTTGAAGGTTGGCTATTTATTATTTATTTTGTCCAAATGAGGACATCATCAATCTCAAAGAGAGATTTAAGATTTTTCTCACTTATGGAGTTACATTTGTATTCTAACTTATGTCTGCTTGAATGCATACTCAAAATCACACAGCTGTCAAACCTGTTTAACAATCCACACACACACACACACACACACACACACACACACACACACACACACACACACACACACACCCTGACTGACAGACAGGCCATGTTCAGGCAAAGCGTCATAAAAGTGAGTACAAAATGTGTCTGATCACAACAATGCCAACAATGTTTAGTACAGTGAGGATGAAAAGACTTTTATGAGCTCTTGTGTATCTATAGCATATAAATATATAGCATATGTGAATTTACTAAACAGAATTTTCAATTTACTAGAATTAAATCAAGTTTATAAGAAAAATACTGCTTGAAAATAAAATATACTCAAAGCAACGTCCAGAAGACCCTAATCAGGATAAATGCCATATTTGACGCGGATGAAAAGGGGGCTGGGAGGGATAAATGTGCAGTGTTTACAATTAGGCACAGTGTATAAATGTCCTAGATCGTGTAATTTTCAGAAATGCCAACTTTGTGGAGTTTTTGTGTGCTTTTGTCAGCTGAGGAAGTCCAATAAACACCCTGCAGGCCTGCTTAAGGCTCTCACAGCTTCTGTCAAAAACTATAGTGCTACCCTATAAAACCTGATATAAATTTTGTATTTAATTGTTATTATTGAATCTTTTCGGTTTTAAATGGAGTAGCCTACTAATGCTGATCACAAACATTTTTTCTTTGGTTTCCACTCAACATGATTGGCTTTAATTGTCACGTAGGCCTAATTGCATGATATTAAACGGGTTCTCTGTGCATTTCTGGAGAGATATTTTACGTTCTCTCAAAAACCTACAAGCAAACAATTAAAGTCCCCCTCCCTCCCCTTCTCTCTCTCGGTCGGTGCGTTTTGTCGGTGCTCGATGGTCCGTGTTAACGCGCTTATTATGAGAACAGGTTCCTCGCGGGATTTCTGCACATATACGTGTGGGAAAGAATGCGAAGAGAGAGAGACATCTGTTCAACACACACAAATGTGCAGGTCTACTGTATCATGACCTCTGAACTCTGGTTAACTTTACCACTGATCGACTACGACCTTACCGCACTTTATGTTTATTTATTTATTTTATTTTAAAAAATACACTCGGTTTAAACGACTGATAGCATATGTTTTTGACGGATTTTTTCTCTTCTTTTCTGTATTTTGTATAGGAGAAAAGGACAAAAAAAAATTCCACGAGAAAAACAGAAAATATACGCTTTATTTAGGCCTATTTATTTTACTTGAGAAGGCTATTTATCCAATGTTTCCAATAAATGTGTATACAAACAGCCACTATTTTGATATTTTACTATAATTCATATCATTTCGCATTTCCTGAAATTAAAAGATACTGGGAAAATCAAAGAGAAAAAAATACGAACAGTGCTCAACTAAATGAGAGAAATATAGACTACAAAATATTACGCGTGATTTCATTAGCTATATAAAATCAAACGAGTCTGTGATGCTTCGAGTCTCGCATTCTGGTTAATTTGCTGTAGCCTAATTGTGATGAACGGAAAACTGCACTGATCCTGCGCGTGGTTTTAATTAACTTTTTCCCGCTGCCCTGTAATGATCGAACATTAATATCAAACAAATAAAACGCCATGTGATTAAAGCTCACCTCTTTATTAAATTTGAAAGTCAAATTAAACGCATGATATCCACGTGCACTGCATGCTGATGCGCGCTCGTGTGAAACTGCATACTGTTATTATAGCCTACCACTTTTATGCATTTGATTCCCTGGCCAAAAAAATAAATAAATAAATAAAAAATCTGCTTACACTGAGTATCTGCAATTCAAAATCTAATATAGACATGGAAATAAATAGAAAGTTTAAGGTAGAAAAAACGAATTGAACGTTTTGTAAAAGTTACAAATAGCATGCAGAAAAATATAGGCTATATTTTATGGTATTTCTAAATGCCTAAATAAATAGGCATGTGTGAGCGTGATCAAATGAACTGTATATTGGGCAGATATTCTTGCTTCCATTAAAGCCCAAAATGTGGGCTTTGTGACCTTCTCAAATCATGCAGTGAATCTCTAATTCATATCTTCTTACACTAAAATTATAATCTGTAATGAAGGCATTAGAATTAGAAAAGGATACATAATGAAAGCATTGGGCTACTGGGAAATCTCAGACTTTTTGCATTCCACTGTATTTCGCAATGCTTGCAGTTATGTTTAACTGGAAATTTGCACAACAATTACAGAACTGTAGATGATTTAAAATGCTCCACGTAAACAGGAGTAAATCAGATCAGAAAGCGGAGTGCAGGACTGCTGTGGATTAAGCACACATGAATCTCTGCTGGCTGTGAAAGAGATGAAAGAGGAAAGAGCTCGTGGATGAAGTTCATCTCCTCTTGTTTGTGAAGCTGCTGCTCCACGTGCAACACCCACCTCCACCCTCTCGAGTTTCCCGCCACGCCCTCCGACCCAGAATTCACAACGAGCCCTAACGAATATCATGCACTGTTAAATATTTTATTCAAAGATGTCATATTCAGATGTTTAAAGATTTTGGTGAATTTTGCGCAGTGGAAAAAAAAAAGTAAAACAAAAATCAAGAAACACCCAGTCGCATAAAATATTAGATAGGCTATCCTTACATGGGTTTCCCCAACAATTAAAAAAAAAAGGGTCCTGGAAAGGTTCACTGGCCCTCGCGCTCCTCCCACTTGTAAACAATTACCAGCGCTCCGCCGATGACATCACCAGCGAACGCAGATCTGATTGGTCGCGCGGGATCTGCCGGATCTTCAAAGCCCGAGCCGAGAGCATTTGTGCAGCGGTGGGCGGTAAAAGTCTCCAAAACAGCCGAGGGACTTATAAATGCAAAGACCTTTCACAGGTGATGGCAACTTCACTTCTTGGGGTGAGTATAGATACAGCTCTTGTGTCCGTCCAGGGGAGATCTCGAGTGGATTTTCAGCTGAAATTAGAACTATCTAAGATTGTTTAAAGTTGATTTGCTTTGTAGCTATTCTCAGGCTACAAGCGTGTTTGTGCGTAATTCTGCGTAATGCTGAAATGCAGTCGAGTTGCATCCGGATTGCTGGAGCAAACAGTAGGCTATAATCCTAAAAACAAGTGTTCTTTGAAAATAATATTCACCAAAGAATCCTGTAATTATATAAAAAATCTGGAGAGTAAAAAGTTACTGATGTTTCAGTTCTTCAGATCGGTGTTTTGGTTCCTGGGTTCTTTAAAAACACCAAAAACATTAAAAACTGAATTGAATTACAAACTTCTCCTTTAGTATAAAACTGTAACACTCATAAAATAACTGCTAATGGCAATACAGCGGATTGAGTTTAAACAATCGCAACTCTTTGCTTTGTAGAACTATACTTAAATCAATTTAATGCAAAAAATGTATTAGTTTCTTAAGATTATATTTCGATTGCATTATTCTCATGGACAAATCAACTATCTCTGAAAAGTTTATTGCAGGAAAATTTGCAAAACATGCTGCGTTTAAAGGACTGCAACTCTTTATTTCACGTCTAAATTTACCATATATTGATATGTGGCAAAGGGAAAAGTCCTTGATCTCCTATCAGCTTTATAAACAATGTGTTTGGCATTGTTTATGAGCAATGTTGTTGCCTTTTTTGCTTTTCTTTTGAAAGTCGCTTTGAATAAAATCTCATTGAGTGTAAATGTGAATGTTTTTATGGTCACAGGAGGAACCGAGGGTTGGATCCACTCCATTGGCCATGTTAGCAGCGACCTGTAATAAAATCGGGAGCTCGAGTCCCTCCTCGGACAGCGGCTCGTTTGGAAAAGGAGGTTTTCACCCGTGGAAGCGCGCAGCGCCCAGCAGCTGTTCTCTCTCTCCGTTCGGCGCGCAGCGGAACGACTCGTTCAGCGCCAACAGCTCGTTCTCCTTAGCGGGCACCAACGCCTCCACCAGTCCGTTTGGAAACGACTATCCTGTGTTTCAAACTTCAGTGGCCAACAGTTCTCAGGACGCGAGTGCGCAGTCAGTGTTCATCTCCAAAGTGGACACTCTGCAGGGGATTTACCCGAGGATGAGCGTCGCGCATCCGTATGAGACGTGGTTCAAATCCGCGCACGCTGGAATCTCCCCCGGAGACGTGAGCGCCGGTGGCGGCTCCTCTTGGTGGGATGTTGGTACCGGTTGGATTGACGTTCAAAGCGCGAACGGCGCCGCGCTCCAGAGCTCTTTGCATTCACCCTTGGGTGGATACAACTCCGAGTATTCCTCCCTCCCTCACTCCGCGTTCAGCGCCAGTCCGTCTCCGCATCTCCTCACAGGTGGCCAGCACCTGATGGACGGATTCAAACCGGTTTTATCCGCCACTTACCCAGAAACCAGCCCAGGTACTAACGGCGCAGTGTTAGCCGGATCTCCGCGCTCATCCACCCGGCGGTACTCCGGCAGAGCGACCTGCGACTGTCCAAACTGTCAAGAGGCGGAGCGCCTGGGGCCCTCGGGGGCCAGTTTGCGCAGAAAGGGCCTCCACAGCTGCCACATCCCGGGCTGCGGGAAGGTATACGGAAAGACATCGCACCTCAAAGCGCATTTGCGTTGGCACACCGGCGAAAGGCCGTTCGTTTGTAACTGGCTCTTCTGCGGGAAGCGCTTCACCAGGTCCGACGAGCTCCAGCGGCATTTACGCACGCACACCGGGGAAAAGAGATTCGCCTGTCCGGTGTGCAACAAGCGCTTCATGCGCAGCGACCATCTCAGTAAACACGTGAAAACACACAGCGCCTGCGAGCCCGGCTCCAACGGGGTTAAGAAGGGCAGCGATACCGACAGCGAACAGAGTGTACCGGGCAGCCCAGCCTGCCAGTCACCCGAAATGATCCACAACACAGAACCCGTCCAGAACGGCCTCTGAGAAGAGATATAGATAACATGCCTTCTTAAAGATAAAGGTTCTTATTAGAGCCAAAACATAACTTTTTATTCTCAAATTCCTTCGAAAACCAGGCCGGAACCCGAAACACTGATCTGAAAACCTGTAAAACATAACCGTTTTAATCTCCTCTCTAAAAAATGCTGGGTTGCTTCAAACCAGCTTTGGGTCAAATACAGACTAACCCAACCTTTGGGTTAAAAATACAGTGTAAAAATTTAACCCAAGAGCTGGGTTAGTTCATATTTCACTCAAAGTTTTTTTTTTTTTTTTTTAGAGTGCATAAACACTCTTAAAATTAAACGTTCCAAATGGCGTTTTTCGCAGAGATGCGATAGAACCACCATTTTTGGTTCCTCAAAGAACCTTTCAGTGAAAAGTTCTTAAAAGCATTTTTTCTTTGTGTAAAGAACGTTTGAAAAGTCTAAAGATGTTTTCCCCCCATTATAAACAACGTTTTTCGTAACGGATGTTAAAAGTTCTTTATGGAACCATTGATGCCAATAAAGAACTTTTATTTTCAAGAGTGCAGCAATTCAAGAACTCTATACAGAAAGTGTGTCTTGGTCTTCAAGAAATGGATGTTCATTAAAGAACCTTTGTTTTTAAGAGTGCTTACATGTGAACGCACTAATTTCGGTGCGCAGTGAAACCACGCGAAGGCCAGTGAGTTTATCAGGCGCCGATTTTGATCATATTTGACTGTAAATCAGCAGAAGGTCTCTCTCAGGTGTTCTTGGATATTTAAAATAGTCCTTTTTGGATGCAGTGATGAAAATAACCTCGTCTCGCAGATAAAGCTGACACAAATTGCTGAACTTTAATATTTGCGCTGCATCTACAGATTCTCCATTCACTCATGTCTATTGAGGCACTTTATTAACTAAATAAGAAAATCAAGGATTTTATTCCTCAACAGCTGCACAAATGTCTTATTATTCTGTATTTGCCAACTGAACTGTTTTATTTTGTGCTCCTTGATTCTGAAACGGAAAGTCTCTAATAATACGCCTAATCTGGAGATGAGTGCGTTTTTGTACATTAGTCGTGCAGTTGATATCTATGACCGTGAATCTGAACTCTTCTCAATGCAAAGTGAAATTGTACATAGGATTGTCTTGAAACTCTATTTATCATCGAGTTTGATTTGTGCTTTGAAGTCTATCAGAGTCGCACTTTGAATCTATATTTATAATTTCAGGATCGTTGGTTTGTCTTTTGTTTTATTATTATTTAATTGCGCATGTGTGTTTGTATTTACTGACCGTTTACTTTAAGGTAATAAAGTCAAATGTGACTTGGCTATTTGGACTGTTTTTGGGGGAAGTCTGTGGGTTGATAACTAATGATGGTTTACCACGAAAATAGTCGCAATGTGTTCAACGCTGTTGACATGCGCACATAATAACGCGGCGTATTTATTAATAAAGCCTCTATGAGATAATAAAACGACGTCACGTGCTGTGAAGAAACAGCGGTGATATCGAATGTTTTAAAATATTTAATAATCTAAAATAAATAGAAATGAACTCAGAGTAGGCCTACTTGAAGAAAAAATCTCAGTTGGTTGTGATTAGACATGTCTGTGGCCGAGCTGTTAGATAATAGTTAAATAAAAAATCGCGATTTTTAAAAATAATTGAATATCATTATGCATAATATAATAATAAAAAAATATTGTAATTATTTATTTGTAATCATGATCCAAAGTTTTATTTCTTTGAAATAATCATGATCTAAAAGAGAGAGGTTTGCACGAACGGTGTATTTGGAAGTGGCTTTATCTCAGCACATACTCACACTATAACTAGTCATTTCTAATTCTAACTTAAAATCAATTCTTAAAATCAAAGTTTAGTTTCAAATCTGTGACGCAGTGACATTTCAATTATTACAGCAGCGCTCTGATGAGTATTTGGCGCCTCTTAGCGGTCGCTGGCGGAACTGCAGCTATAATTCACAGCCCACTGATCCTCAGCTTTACCAGAATACATATGAAAACTGTCAGGAATAACATTAGGACACAGTATTTATCGTGTTCACTTATTTTGCAACGCGGAAGCATATTCTGTGAATTGTGCGAGACTTCCGATTCATTTGCCGCAATATAGGCTAAATATCTAGTGCAGTAAAACTGTGCTGCAAACAAATGTGTTCATGATTACGACAGTAAATTAAAATACAATGACAAGAAACACCACGCAGCATAAAGTACTGTTTTATGAAAATAACTGGAAAGGAATGACACCGGAAGCCGCTCACATTTAATATAAAAAATGGTGGTATGAAGCTAAAAGAGTAGCAAAACTCGAGAGTATGTCAATTTAAATTTGGGAACAATATTTGTACTTGTATGCTAAAAATTAAGTTTAAATATTAGTATACAAACACTTATTGTTGGCTACAATTTTTCACATTCAAATCCTTGCTCTCAGTTTTGCTAATCTTTCAGCTTTCATGCTGATTTTAAAAACAACAAAAATAAATAAATAAATTGAATAACCTACATTTAAAATAATTTGATATACAATCTTTTTTCTTCTTCTTAAGTTTTCATAAACTCACAATAATGCACTTGAATGATGACACCATGCAACTGAAGAACAGTGTTATGATTTTTATTGATTTATTTCATTAAACCGGCTACAAAGCATAACCAAATGGCTGGTGTGATGTTTGCTTTACACAAGTACATTCACATATCAGTCAGAAATGTGTGGATACACATGCTAACAATATTGCTCTGTACCAGATCTGTTCACACTATACAAAAAAAAAACAATAAAAAAAAAAAATTTTTAACAAAAGAGAGAAAAAGAAAATACTAAAAATAAATATTGTTTAATATGTTCTCCCAATGTAAACAGTGTGTTAAAACTGGATTTATTAGAGCCACAGGAATGCTATGATGACCTCAAGGGTTCGTACCATCACGCACTGCGTTATTGGGCCGCTGCCGGGGACAAACGGGCCCTCAGTAGTACACGACAACAGATATAAATACCGACCAGCAGCTAAATAATTAACACACAACTCAAAGCGCAAATCTGAACATACAGTAAACTAGTGTAGGAAGAAACTTCCTTAAAACTCCAGTTGTATCAAGGAATCATTTGAGCTGGGAAAAGTGCTGGGAAATAACTTAGGCTACAGTTCTGAGATCTCCGCTTAAATATGAACACATTCAATAAACCCCAATGCCATGTTCACTACAAAAAAAAAAATTCTGAAAAATCCCCCTGCTAAAGTTGTTAGAAATGGTTAAGCGTGTGTTGAACACTAGGTGGCATACTAATCCAAGTCAGAACTGAGTACTGGCATACTGCTTAAGCATACTGTGCAGGATCAGCTGTACTATCCACTTTATTTCTGACGATCGGGCCATTTGTAATTTGAATGTGCGAGACTTCCGGTATCATTAGCTTCCAGGTATTTTAGCTGTGCAAAGTCCTTTATGCTGCTTGATATTATTGCTTATCATATTATTTTAATGCATTATCATAAACACTGGATTGTAGCAAAAAGTTTTACAGTTTACTGCACTTTGTTATTTACCCAGCAGCTAAAGAATCGGATATTCTCGAACATTCACAGAAAATAGCTTACTTCTGTGTCGCAAAATAAGGTGGATACTGTGAACATTGCTATTACAAAAAGTAATATAATAATAATAATAATAATAAGCTGCTCAAATTATCATTCCAGAATTTAAAGTAGGCTACTGAAATGAAAAATAAATAAATAAATAAAGTTAAAAAAGAAATATAAAATATCATACATGGTAAACAAAATATTTAATATTTTATATTTCTATTTAGCTTTAATTTATTCATATATAAACAATAAAAGCACATAAAATTACTAAAATTTAAACTATATAAATCTAAAAATAATTTAATGTAATTGATCATATAATTAATTGATAATGTAATAATTAAGTCCAAATAAAGCATCGTTATACTGGAAGTGTCAAGCCTATTGCATTGGTCTGTGTATTTTCTGCATGCATCCTGCAGAAATAGTATGCACAGTATGCAAGTATGCTATTCTGAACACAGCCAGAGTCTGTAGCTTGTTGACGATTAAAATAAAACAAGTAAAGATATCACAAACACACCTTCACATCTGCTCACAGACATAAACAAACAGTAACTCAGCAGAAAACTGGCCTATTGAGGTGAACGTGTCTAAAGCACATCAGTAAGGGTTTACCGTACCGTCTCTTTTTCTGTGTGGCTTCAGGACAAGAGATTTAATGCCATTCAACATCATACATGAGAAACGAAATGAAAAACACCTCTCATGAAGTAAGTGCTTAAAGAGAAAGATTGTGTTTTCATTCAGGTAGTGCTTCGGTTCTAGAGCGACCTTTGACCCTCATAATCACTGCCAGGCGTCGCTCAGGGGCTTCTTGGGCATGTGTGAGTGCATCTCCACCGGGTGATTCGGCAGACGGTCCCTCCTGTATGTGATCGTCTTCTCATTGGTCGTGGGGACGTAGGAGTTCTGCATTCAGAAAGAAAGAGAAATACATCTTTTATTAAGCAAGGAAGCATTAAATTGATCAAAAGTGTCAGTAAAGACATTTATAATGTCACAAAAGATTTCTATTACGAATAAATGCTATTCTTTTGAGAACATTCATTAGAGAACCCTGAAAAATAAAATATATCACAGTTTCCACAAAAATATGAAGCAGCAAAACTGTTTTCAATACTAATAATAATCAGAAATGTTTCTTGAGCAGCAGATCAACATAGAATGATTTCTGAAGATCATGTGATATTAAATACTGGAGTAATGATGCTGAAAATGCAGCTTTGATCACAACAATAAATTACATTTTAAAATATATTCACATAGAAAACAGTTATTTTAAATTGTAATAATATTTCACAATTTTACTGATTTTACCTTGTTTTTAATCAAATAAATGCTGCCTTGTTGAGCAGGTTTTTGTGCTCCACAGAGACTAATACTAAAACTAACACTACAACTATTCAAATTAATTTTGTGAAATACTGCTGGCAGTACTAAAGAACGTCTCGGTTACGTATGTAACCCTCGTTCCCTGATGGAGGGAACGGAGACGTTATGTCGTGACGACATTAGGGGATTCACTTGGGAGCCCCAATCATCTCTGATTTTAAGAGAAAACGCCAATGAATATTGGCTAGTGGATTTTGCATACCTGAGCCACTCCCCGTGCACACGGGTATCAATAGGCGGCAGGTGCATCCACTTATCAGATTTTCTGCTGAGGAGCCGAGAATGTGTCCCTGGCACCCAGCGATGGTTCAAGATTGTGGCATGGGGACATAACGTCTCCGTTCCCTCCATCAGGAAACGAGGGTTACATGCGTAACGGAGACGTTCCCTATCTGTCGGTCACTACGAGTTAAGTCGTGACGAAATTAGGGGTCCATGGAAAGCGCCACAACCTGAACCCTGTCACAACCTTACGGCATTGCAAATGTTGACAAGCAAGCGCATGACAGACAAATGCCATGCAAAGGTCATAACCTTCCCATATCCCCAGGGCAAATTCGCTGACCTTGGTAACTGCAGGGACCAAAGGTGAGTACGTCGCTGCTGCTCCGAGGGCAGTGCTTGCAGGTTCACCACATGACCACAAAAAGGCGTGGTGGGAACCTTGGGGACGTATCCAGACCGGAGACTCAGGACAATGTGAGAGCAGTCCGGCCTGAACACAAGGCACTCTTCGCTCGCCGAAAATGCTAGGAGGTTCCCGACCCTCTTGATGGAAGTGAGCATGGCCAGGAGCGCTGACCTAGCAGACAGTAACTCCAGATCGACTGAATCCAGCAGCTCAAAGGGACCCCTCTGAAGTCCAGCCAGGACGATAGAGCGATCCCAGGAGGGCACCAGGGGTGGCCTAGGAGGATTTAACCTTCTGGCACCCCTCAGGAACCTGACGATGAGATCGTGGTTTCCCAGGGACCGACCATCCACTGCAACTTGATGTGCTGCAATAGCAGCCACATACGCTTTCAAGGTGGAGGGTGACAGCCTACCCTCCAACCTTTCCTGCAGGAAAAACACACTACTTCAATTGTGCATCTTCGGGGGTCTTCTCAGCGAATACCAGAAGAATACCAGATCACAAACAGACTCAACTGCACTGGAGGCATCCATAGTGACAACGACATGCCGAGACACTTGTTCTAAGGGTACTTTGACCCGTAGAAAGACAAGGTCCATCCAGGGGCTGAATGAGTGGCAACGCGTTGGCGTGATGGTTACGCGAACTGTACCGCGGCACCATGCCCATCTCGGGACTCGAATGAGGCAACGGGACAGGTTGGGCAGTGCAAGCCATGGCCTCAAACTCCGTACAAGTGGCACCAAAGGGACAATTGACGTACCCGTGGTGGTGCAGCGGAGGGGAGTCGAGCTGGATAGCACAGAAGGCATCGTGTTCTGACTGACCTCAGCAGAACTCCCCGTGTCCCCGGAGAGGCACTGCATCTCCCAACCACAGTCTCTTGGCCGCTGGCAAGAGGGGGCGTCGTGGGCGGAACAGAATAATGATTCTCCACCCAACCCTCCTCCGGGGGAAAGAGCGGAGCTGTCCTCACCGTCTCCAGAGAAAGAGCAGCTTCCCACATCTACGGGTTGCCCGTGTCAGGGCCGCTTTACCGCCTCCCTGGATGATTTTGGGTTCAGCTGGGACCCGAGGGGCGCCGCACTCCTGCAAGAGGCTAGGTGAAGATTCAGCACGGGGCGGAGCAGCTCTGGAGGATGCAGTTTAGTGCCTTGGCTTGGTGTGCTCGCAGCATAGCCATGGCATGCAGGGCAGAGGCGGCTTGGCCTGCAGCACTGCAAGCTTTGGCCGCGAGAGTGGCCGTCAGCTTACAGGATTTGGACGGGAGACGAGTTCGATTCCTCAAAGTGGCGGCATTTTGCGGGCACAGGTGCAAACGTTGGGCACGCCGTAAGACGGCACAGCAGAATCACCGGGGAGCCGCACAGAACAGCTGCTGCGGGAGGAGTGAAAGGTCCGTGGGGACTGGCCCGGCAGGAAGGCTCTCACTGTAACCCTCAGATCGCCCAGAGCAGTAGCCGATGGTTCTCCGCTCGTAGCAGAGAAGCCAGCACAGGTAGTGACAGAGGGAGCCTTCCCATCCCCGTGAGGAGAGAGAGGCACGATCCCAGCACTGCCATGGTTACACGCTCAAAACGAACGCATAAACCATCCATGAACGCAGATTCAGCGCGCTGGATGCCCAGACACTGAAGACAGCGATCGTGGCTGTCGACGGAGGATAGGAAACGGCCACAACCAAGAGGACACGGCCGGAACAGCATCTTTAAAAAGATGCGAACCGACCATGATTTGCTCTTTTAGGAAATCTGCTCTGACAGGTACACCGCTGTTCGCACCGTGACGCCAACCAGAACAGCTTCCAGACAGATGATGAATGGCTTTGTGGAGATCAACACTTTCATCCACTTGGCTCTGAAGCAAAAATCTGATGAGTGGATGCACGTGTCGCCTATTTATACCCATATGCACAGGGAGTGGCTCAGGTATGCAAAATCCACTCGCCAATATTCATTGGTGTTTTCTCTTAACGTCAGAGACGATTTGGGCTCCCAAGTGAATCCCCTAATGTCGTCACGACATAACTCGTAGTTACCGACAGATAGGGAACTAAAATTAATAGAAGTAAAATTTCAATATATAAATTAAAGTTAAATAAATAATATAACAGAAAAAAAGATATTACATAAAAACCTGAACTTATGAAATGTAACTGGAAATTAGAGATGTTTTGTGGGAAGGTACTAAAGTAACAAAATGAATCAAACTATAACTGAAATAAATATAAAGCTTAATAGAATAAAACATAAATAAAATATAGAATTAAAAAAAAAATTACACTTATAAAACCTAATTGAAAATTAGAAATGAAAGGAATAAAAAAATTAAATAAAAAAATACTAAAATTATTTTGAATATGTCTGTGGAAAAAAAAATATATATTTTATAAATACACTAAAACAACATTGGTTTGGAATGACATGAGGGTGAGTAAATAATAATAAATGAATATTAATATTATTAGTTTTTTTGGGCGAGTGAACATTTCTTTAAAATTAAACTCCGCTGTAGTTTTCTCATACTGAACACACACATGAACCCACATTACCTTACGGCTGTGGTCAAACTGTTGCTCAGAGTTGGACTGCCACGAGCAGTTTCTAGCTCTCAGCAGCTGTCGGATGGCGGCCAGCATGCCAATTCCCAGTGTGACGGTCAGAAGGAAGGCGCTGAGGAACGTCTTAAAGTACTGCCGACTCCAAACACACACTGTTACACAACAGAGACCAGACTATAACCAACACAAACAACAGCCAAAGTCATCACAAGACTGAATTTTGCTCATCTCTGATCCCACAGGAAGTTATGCTGCTCAGAAGTCACCTTCTTCAAAAAGATAACCGTTTCTCGTAAAATTCTTTAGTCAATAGCAAACATACAGTAAGAATGAATACAGTAAGATAAATAAATGTGGAGTAGATCAGATTATTTGATGATAGATGCTTGAGTTGCAGATAAACTTGAACTTATAAAACTTGAATGAAAATTAGAAATATTTTGCTTGCAATACTAAAGTACTAAAAATAATAAAACTAAATTAAAGCGGAATAGAATAGAACGGAACAGACCTCAGGTATTCTTCAGTCATTTTTTGTTACTATTTTACTATTACTAAAGTGAATTTCATCTAGTGGAAGCATTTGGTACTGCGCCCAAACAAAATCTTACTGAAAGCTCATATTTTGTGATATCAACCTCAAATTTGGAACACAACTTCATGGGTTTGACTTTCATGCAGTTTCAGAGTAAAACATGATTTGGAGAATATATATTTCATATAAAACTTGCAAATAGTAGCCAAGCGTCTTCTTTAAAAAGAGACCAAACTTTGATCTGTGCATTCAAGTCTGTAAGACAGAAATGTAATTTTCTATGCTCAAAAAGTGGCTAAAAAGGTAATAAATTAATTATAACTCCTGCGGAAATATAATTCAGTACTATAAAATCCCCTAAAAATACAAAATATATAGAAAAACATTAATCAAACAAAAATATTGTACATTCATTTCATCAAAGTAAAAATGGGTTATTTTTGACCACCATGCGAGCACCTGAAGGTTATAATTATCATCTCTGGTGTGAACGAGGCTTAATAAAGCAGTAGTCTCTCCGTTTAATCGCATTACTGTCACGGCAAAGCAACAGAGATATTACAGAGATCTCAATAGTGTTGTTTTGGTCTCCTGCACATTGTCTCTTATAAAGCCACTCATCCGAATGGCGTTTGGGACACACCCCACGCCCCCTCAGCGCTGCACCGAAACAGCACAAGCCTTTGTGTGTGTGTGTGCGCTGCTGCAAGATCACCATGGAAACCTGCTAAATGTCAATATGCTACTCTGTGTCCTCTGTGCTGGGGCCGGACTGGATCGGAGCCACTGAGAACAGGAACGCTGGATGTGTGTAGCTCAGCTGCTGCTGATGTCGTAACGGCACACAACAGAAACATCTGGCCGCTGTTTAGCTTATGAATGAATTATTGGATTCTTTTGTCCTAAACAAACCCTTTCCCTGAACCTCTTTATCCGCCTGACACAATTCAACCAGCACAGTGAAGATTTTGAAAGAAATTAGGTTTTTTAAATGCATTAAAAATTGCATCTGCTTAATATATCAGATGTTTTTCCTAGACAGCAATGAGGTCTCCTGAAAAAAAGCAATCAGAATATATATATATATATATATATAACTTATATAAACCTCCTGAGCAAACTATGAGCAATAAAGACTCCCTTTGGCAACAGAGTAGAGTGAATCTCCTGAATGTTGCCACAAAATCTAAATAAGTAAATAAAAAAAACAAAATTAATACAAATATAAAATTAACACAAATTTAAAATACAAAATAAATAAAATGGAGGAAAACAGCTTACAATTCACCACAAATTAAGTAAATAAATAAATAAATACATAAATAAATACATAAAGTATAAGACAAAAAATAAATAAAAAGGTATATAAAATAATAAATAAAAATAAATAGCTTACAATTCAACCCCCCCCCATATTTTTTTTTAATAAAATACAAATTAAATAAACAATAAATAAATAATGAAAAAAAATGAATAGCATTAATCATAAAATCAAATAAAAATAAAGTATATTAAAATATAAAACACAAAATAAATAAATAAATAAACAAAATACAAAACAAGTAAACAAATAAATATAAAGCTTCCAAATTACTACAGTTCACCACAAAATTAAATAAACAAAAATATAAATAAATAAAATATAAAATACCAAATAAACAAACAAAAAATAGCTTACAATACACTATGATTCACCACAAAATCAAATAAATAAAATATAAATGAAAATAAAATAAAGAAATATAAACAAAAATAAATATTAAAAACAAACAAGTAACTTACAATTAACTAAAATTAAGCACAATTCCATAATAAAATTGCACTACTGTAATGCAAAAAAAATACTATTAACATTACCGTAATGTGGAAAATAACGACTGTAAAATATTTAGTAACACAAAACTGTAAAGTATTTATACGTCATGGAACAGCAGTCATTGTTGAACTGCATTTAATTGAGTTTAAATAAAATTTAAATACCAAAATAAAAAACAACAACAACAACAACAACAACGACGTTGTATTACAGGAATAAGAATCAAATGAGAAAAAACAACTCTAAACTAAAACATCTGGACTGGACACATTACAGTAATGAGAATTTGTTGGGGGAAATGTGCTGAAAACAATGTCACAAACAGTCTTAAAATAGGCTTCATTTTGTGAGTGAAATATAATTTCACATTTTTCAGCGCTGTTGAACAGAGGTGGGAACAGGGAAAGGCAGAGGAGGAGCAGATGAAGAGAAGAATTCATTTCCTCACCAGGATGTTGACTGATGTGCAGCTGAGGCCGATCCGATGCCAAGTCCACGAGGAATCGATGCTGACACTTCTCACCGCTGGGATACAGGCAGTATTTCCCCCGCACCAGCTCTGAACAACAGCACAGTTCATTCAGACGCACTGTAGCCTCCTGTGTTTCTCTCTGTGTTTGTGCTGTAGTACCTGTGATGTCTTCCACATACTCCACCGCTGGAGCGCAGCTGTGATTACAGAGCTGCAGCGCGTCTGATCCCAGGCCGTGAGACAGGTGACACTTCACACAGCTCCTGATGACAGAGAGCATGTCATTACGACTATTAGGACGGAAACTAATAATGACGACTCATTAACTGAGGATGCAAACGACACAGATCGAACTCTTAGAAAAGAAAAGTGGAGTAGATCATATACATTTATAAAATTATTATTATTCAAGTTATTTAACATTTATTACATTATTATAACAACCTTATTCAATTAATAAATAAACTATTATAATTAATTATATAAATCAGGGTCATTTATTAAAACTAAAATGAAAACCATTAAAAAAAAAACACATTTGTGTTACTTGAAATAATAATAAAAAAAAAACATTAACTAAAATAAAATAAAAAATAAATGTTTATTTCAGCTAGTTGCCAAAACAAAATTTCTTATTTTAATTCAGTTTAACCTGATGTACTAAATAAAAATTAATAAGAACTATATGGAAATACATACATAATTTATTATATTATATTATATTATATTATATTATATTATATTATATTATATATATATATATATATATATATATATATATATATATACACACACATATATACACACACATACTATATAAATATATATATAAACAAATAATAAAAAATAAATAGCTTATGATTCAACAAAAATAAATAAAAATATACATAAATATTAAATAAAATTATGTTTTGTTTTAATATGCATTTTAATTTAGATCAACTTTTAAGTGCTTAGATAAGTAAAACTGAAGTAAAAATAAACAAATTGCTTACAATTCAACACACACACAAAAAAATAAAATAAAAAATAAATAAAATGGACAAAAACTGAGATTACAATAATTTAAAAAGAGTTCCGGTTCGCATGGAGAAATCCACTTTCGTCTAAGCTCCGCTAATACTCCGAATAATTTCGTAATAAATTAATCAGAAATTTAACGTTTAACCTAAGTTGTTCAGAAGTAAGTCAAGAAGTTAATAAAACCACAACAATGCCAAAACATCTGAAAAAAAGACGGCAAACTACATGAAGAGTCCGACGATCAGGGCAAGGCCTCGAGCAACGCTACGGGGAGCCGAGGCCAACCGCTGGCGCAAATTCTCCTAGCACTCAAGACATCATGGACACCATAACAACCCTTAATGCTTCATTTAGCCAAAAATCTGACACGTTCACGCAAACACTGACTGAGCTACGATCGACGCTGACAACCATTTCAGAAAAAGTCACGACAATCGAAGAGGCTACTACAAACCAAGAAACCCAGCTGAAGTGTGTAGAAAAACATTGTGCAGAACTACTGGAGGAGAGTGTAAGGGACTCAGAGATAAATGTAACGACCTTGAGTCCCGCTCCAGACACAATAACATTCGGCTGATAGGAGCTGCAGGGAAGGAAGAAAACAGTTTATACACTTCAGCAAACCTATCCAGATTGATCGTGCGCACAGGGCTCAGTGAAGACCGAGAGATGATCGTCCAAGAGCGTTTGTCATCAGGGTACATCATTACCCAACGGAAGAGTTAATCATGAAGCTGGCCAGAGAGAAATCTCTGGAATACAAAGGAAAAAGGGTGCACATTTTTCCAGATTTGACCTTGGATGTGTTGAAGCAGAGATACGGATTTGCCGAAATAAAGAAAAAATGCAAAAATCTCGGCGTCAAGTACGGGTTTCGATTCCCATCTACACTCAAAAGAAGGTGAAACTAAAACATTTGACACACCAGAGGAGGCTGGAATCTACAGTTATGGTTCGGTTGAAAGGCCTGGTAAAGTTAAACTATATATCATATCAGAAAAAATATCTACTTTTATATAAATATTTAGAATAGATCAAAAGGCACAGGGAAAGCACAGTAAGGAATGTGAGAGATATGAATCATCCAGTGAAAAGACGTAAGGTATATACTCATATATTAATAAATTACATTTCTACAAGAGACTCATATAAAACAAACAGCGAAGGCTCTTCTTAATCCTGGATGGGCAGCTCGAGTATATCAGTCAAACTTCTCCTAAATCAAGGGGAGTCACGGTTATCGTAAAAATGCAACCACCATTTATACATAAACAGACAATATCTGATAAAAATGGTAGATATATAATTGTTTGTGGTGAAATAAATTCAGTTCCTATTACATTGGTTAACCTGTATGGTCTTAATTATGATTTTTTTTTTTAGACAAAATACCTGACTTTGCTTTATATAACATGATTATTGGGGGAGATTTTAATTGTGTTATTGACCCAGTTAAAGATGCACCACAAAAAATAAATCTGCAGCCACTTTACATAACTATTTGAGAAATTTCAACATGATAGACATCTGGCGGTGTTTAAACCCGCTCGAGAATATTCTTTTTACTCATCAGTACATAAGTCCTATTCCAGAATTGAGCTTTTTATTATCGATTCCAGTTTGTTAAAAAAGTCCACTCAATATCATAACAGATTAATATCAGATCATGCCCCATTATCACTGGATCTAAAATCGAAGTTGGAAAAAGGGACATATAATTGGAGATTTGACAACTCTCTTTTGAATCACATTAAATTCTGTGATTGCATAAAAGAAAAAATTGGGTACTTTTTGTCTGAAAACGATATTGGCAATGTGACGGACTCTGTACTATGGGATTCAATGAAAGCTGTTATCAGGGGAGATATAATTTCATTTCAGATCAGAAAAAAAACAAAGAAGATAAGAGATTAAATGAAATAGATAAATTACTGAATTAGAGAAAAGTTATAAAACCATTTATTGTTCAACTACTTTAAAGAAACAGTAACTTTCAGAAGTGAATATAATTCTATTCTTGCCCAAAAAATTGCTAAACAGCTTAAGGCAAGGCAAGGCAAGTTTATTTATAAAGCACATTTCATACACAGTGGTAATTCAAAGTGCTTTACATAAAAGGACGTGAAATAGTCATTAAAAATAATAATAATCACAAGAATAAAAACAAGGAATTAAAAAAATTATAATAAATCACAACAATAAAAACAAAATGATATAAAATTTGATTTTAAAAGAATTTAAAACAGTTAAGAATAGAAAGTGATTATACATAGTGCAGTCAGTTCGGACGTAGCACAGTGCTCAATCAACAAATGCACAGCTAAACATGAGTTTTGAGTCTGGATTTAAATGTGGCTAATGTTTTAGCACATCTGATCTCATCTGGAAGCTGGTTCCAACTGCGGGCGGCATAATAGCTAAAAGCGGACTCCCCTTGTTTTGTGTGAACCCTTAGTATTTCTAACTGACTTGATTCTGGATGAGCTTCAGCTGGTCTTCTTTGGAAGGAGACCATTACAGTAATCCACCCTGCTGGTGATAAAGGCATGAACACGTTTCTCCAAGTCTTGACTGGAAACGAAACCTCTAATTCTTGAAATGTTTTTGAGATGATAGTATGCTGATTTAGTTACTGCTTTGACATGACTACTAAAACTAAGGTCTGTCTCAAAGATTTTTGACTTGGTTTTTAGTTGATTGACCCCTAGAGTCAAGGTGTACATTCGCCTTGAGAACTTCATCTTTGTTTCCAAATGCAATGACTTCAGTTTTCTCCTTGTTTAACTGAAGAAAGTTCTGGCACATCCAACAGTTTATTTCATCAAAGCATTGTCAGAGGGAGTCAATGGGCCTGCAGTCATTTGGAGATAAGGCTAGATAAATCTGCGTATCATCAGCATAGCTGTGAGAGGCAATTTGGTTCTTTCTCATATATACAGGTTAAACAAGAGCGGTGCAAGAATTGAGCCTTGTGGGACTCCGCATGTCATGGACGTCCACTTAGACTTATGCTCTCCTATACTCACATAATAACCTCTCCCTTCTAAGTGTGACCTGAACCATTTGAGTACCATCCCAGAAAGCCCGACCCAGTTTTCCAGTCTCTCTAGAAGTATGTTATGATCAACAGTGTCAAACGCAGCACTAAGATCTAGTAGTACCAGAACTGATATTTTGCCTGAATCAGAATTGAAGCGAATATCCTTTATTATCTTAATGAGTGCTGTCTCTGTGCTGTGATGCACTCTGAAACCAAATTGAAAATTGTCCAGGTATCCATTTGAGTTTAAGTAGTTGTTCAGCTGATTAAAAACTACCTTTTCAATAATCTTACCTATGAAAGGAAGATTTGATATTAGTCTATACTTGCTCAATATGGTGTTATCAAGATTGCGCTTTTTCAGAAGGGGCTTAACTACTGCAGTTTTCAGGGAGTTTGGAAAAGTCCCAGTAAGATGCGAGGCGTTCACCACTTCTAAGAGATCTGCTTCTAAACAGTGAAGCACACTTTTGAAAAAAGATGTGGGAAGTGTGTCAAGATAGCATGTTGACGATTTAAGGCGCTGTACTATTTCTTCCAAAATTTTGCTATCAATTGCTTCAAAAACAGACATAGTCATTTCTTTTTGAAATTGCGGTCGAATCTGTGTGACCTGTGCATAACTTGAGGATGTGCCAATCTCCTTTCTGATATTATTGATCTTCTCAGAAAAGAAGGAAGCAAACTCATTGCATCTACTGTCGGAGAGCATTTCACTGGAAATCTGACTTTGGGGGGGGGTTGTCAGTCTCTCCACAGTAGCAAAAAGAGTGCGAGTGGTGTTTAAGTTACTGTTTATAAGGTTTGAGAAGAAGGTCTGTCTAGCTGTGGCTAGTTCCACATTGAAAGCATGAAGGCTGTCTTTAGACAGCAATCTTAGATTTATTCATTACTGGCCGCAGATTAGATGGGTCAGCCGTACGGCTTGAGAAGGCCTTAGACTTTCTATCACGTGATAAAACAGAAATAGAGAAAGCTACAGGCACACTGGGTTCCCGCTTGTTCTGTAAACATTTGTGAATGTTGTTGCTAATATAGCGGAGACCCGACACACATCATTGAGAGCTGTTATCGTTTTTAAAAAAAATCAAATTAAACAACGCCATTTTGAATTAGGCGAGAAGCCTCACAAACTTCTAGCTTAAACAGCCCCAGGCATCTAGAGCCATTCATAAGATTCAGACGGAGAGTGGCGAAATAATAACAGATCTGAAACGGATTAATAAAAGACTTTTATAAAGTAGTATGCACATCCAAAAGAAATAGATACAAATGAAATAAATAAATTCTTAAAATCCTTAATTAACAATTTAGACTTATAACTTCTTATTGACATTGGGGTCAAGATTAGGGGTGCACACTGAGAGTTTGAAGTAATTTAATAATATAATTAATATATTGTTTAATTTTTCAACAAAGAATTATAAGATATCTGACAAATAGGTTATTATATTACCACATTTGCTTAGTTCTTGCTTATGTTTATGTTAGGGAACAAGCAGTATCCTGAGTGATCAGAGGTGTAATAGTCACTAGTAACTTCTTGTATTCGTATATTCTATGTTTTTATCAGTTAAATTATTTAGCTGTCAAGTATCTTAATAGTGACAAATGTGGGTTGTAAATATATATGCCTATATATACGCATGTATGTGTGTATGAGTATATATAGGTGTTTGGATGCATGTTATATGAAAGTGTGTGGTATGGGTATATACATACATCTGCATATGGTCAGTTAATTAGTTAGCTGATCACTTTGTATACAATATTCTCAAACGATGGCTGTGTAAACCCTGTTGTCTACACTTACAACTGCAGTATTTAAATGTAGCCTACAGGTTATTAATGTTCCCTGTTTGTTTAAAGCCAAAAAAAATAAAAAATACAAATAATAATAATTTTTAAAAAATATATACACACGCACACACAAACATTGACAAAAAGTAAACAACTAAATTACTAAAACTAACTAAAATTACAATGATTCAAAATATTAATAAAAACAATAATAGTATCTCAATGATACTAAAATAGCACTAATTTAAATATAATTAATAATATTATATAATAATATAATACATTTATTTAAAATAATAATAATTTTTAATATTATTAAATGTAAAAAACATCCTGGAATATGACATCATTTCAGCTTTTTCCAGAACTGGCCGATTTTGGTCCTTGCCGATGCCGAGTACCGATACCTGTATTTTCATTGCACTTGTAACAGTGATGAACATATCTTCTGAAAGTCACGTTTTTTTTACACTGATTTTTAATAGATCATAATAGCCGAGCGCATTTCACACAGGCTCCTAGTTTCAGTTTCACTTTCACTTTAAATAAGTTGTGTATGCTTGACATTTAAAATAAATGTTGTTTATAATGAATTCCCCTATTTTTTTATTTTTATTTTATTTATGATGTAGTCTTAATCCATATGATGTGTGTGCTAAGTGACCGATCATGCATCCCTAACAATTTTACATACTTGCTTTCATGGTGACCGACACTTTAGGTTATGCTTATACTAGTTCTACGACATTTGCCCATGTTTGGTATAAAGCCAGAGCACACTGCATTGAAGACAGCATCCCACAATGCAATGTGTTCGATCTGACCTTCCATTTCCAGTGTGAGGAATGAGCTAGAAATGTTATCAATGACTCATTATTTCATTTCAGTACAAACAGTAGAGACATTCAAAATGCTTTTTAAAGAATACTTGCATTTTTATAGAGTATTACTGTGCAGTATGCAGTATGCTTGTATTCCATTCAGACGATCATGCTAAACTTTAAGTATGCAAAATTATTTCAGAATTTAAATTACACATGCATATGAGGTTGTGTAGCATATTACTTTTACTATTTTACTTACAACTCTTAAAAATAGTATACACTATATGCTGTGCATTCTGTAGTACACTAGTATTCTTCAAGTATACCAAATTATTGCATATTTTTAAAAAAAATATTGTATGCTTTAAGCATGCAAAATTGTAAGTATGCAAAATTATTTCAGAAATGAAATGACATGCAATTATGTGATGAGGTTGTGTAGCGTACTACTTTACTGGTGAATACTACATATTTTATTTACAACTCTTAAAAATAGCATACAGTATGTGCTTTGCAGTAAGCAGTGTGCTTGTATTTTTTAATTATGCAAAGGTATTGCAAAATTTCAAGTATGCAGAATTATTTCAGAACTGGAATTACACATGCAATATAATGTAGTTGTGCTACTTCATTGATGAATACTGCACAATTTTACATGCACATGCAGTAAGCTTATATTCTTTACGCAAAATTATTGAATATTTAAATATTGTATGCTTAAAGTATGCAGAATTGCAAGTATGCAGAATTGCAAGTATGCAGAATTGCACATGCAACATGAGGTTGTGTAGCATACTACTATATTGCTGAGTACTACATGCTGTTTCACCTCCAACTCTTAAAACTAGTATACAGTATATACTGTGCAGTAAGCAGTGTGCTTGTATTTTTTTAATTATGCAAAAGGTATTGCAAAATTTCAAGTATGCAAAATTATTTCAGAACTGGAATTACACATGCAATATAATGTAGTTGTGCTACTTCATTCATGAATACTGCACAATTTTACATTCACATGCAGTAAGCTTGTATTCTTTAAGTATGCAAAATTGTTGTATATTAAAATATTGTATGCTTTAAGTATTCAAAATTGCAAATATGCAAAATGATTTCACAACTGGAATTACACATGCAATTTGATGTTTTTGTACTACACTGTTGCTGAATATTACACACTATTTTACATTAAAAATAGCATACAGTATATACTGTGCAGTATGCAGTATACTTGTTTTCCATTAAGAACAAAACCTAAAGTGCCAGTCCCACAAAACTTAGCATGAAAAATTATTTTATACAAAAATATGGGCAACAGGATATGACGTCATATTCCAGGGTGTCGGTTTTTAATAAATATTAAAATTATTATTAAATTAATTTACATAAATTAAAACTATTTAACTAATGTAATTATAATGATTTAAGTTTATATAATTAATTATAATAATTTATTTTTTAATTATTAATTTGGTAACCCTTTATTTTACGGTGTCCTTATTACAAATGTTACATATACAAAGCATTAAAAATAGTTTAATAAATAAATACATCTGATCTATTCCATTTTAATGATAGTTACATCCTCTATTGGTCAAACGTGTTTTCTCTTTATAAAACTATTTTTAACTCTGGTATGCAGAGGAAGACAAAACATTGTCTCTTGCATTCCCACGTTTACATGCGCATGAATGAAAGTGAATAGAAGGCAAAGTCTAGTGTGACGCCCCTTTAGAAAGGTATACAAACGCTCTTTTTAATTGTGTGATTGACAGCTGTTCTAGCCAATCAGTGCAAGTGCTTACCAGTGTGATTGACAGGAGCTGTAGCAGATGGGGCATTTCTCACAGAAGGCTCCAGATCGCCGAGTGTCGTCACACACACACTTGCCGCACACACACTTTCCCCAGCCGCTGCAAATCAAGCCGTTGTCTGACACGCAGCTCTCGGTGGAGACGGGACAGTCGCAGGACTCCCCCGTCCAGCCAGGGAGACACACACATTCACCCGAAACACACCGGCCGTGTCCTGAAACATCACAAAGGAAACATAAAAACATATGACGGTATATACCAGTACAAATGTGTCCATTACAGAGATTTTTCTGTTGTTTAAAGAAATACACATTTTTTATATACATTTATAATCCATAAAATGAGATTATGAGTACCTTTCATTGTAATATATTTATTTCATAGTATTATCCAAAAATAGGTATTAACGAATGATTATTTAATATAGATTTACTAATATAAAAATTATTTTTATTATATTTACTATTTTATCTTTTATTTTAAAAATAGAAATGATCAAATGAATATTCAATATGTAAAACATTTTTAAATTAAAAAAACAATAATATATATATATATATATATATATATATATATATATATATATATATATATATATACACACACACACACACACACACACACATTAGTGCTGGGCAACGATTAAATCGCATTCAAAATAAAAGTTTTTGTGAACAATATGCGTGTTCTGTGTGTATTTATGTCGTATATATAAAGACACACACATACAGTATATATTTAGAAAATATTTACATGTATATATTTATATTCATATAATTTATGTATAAATATATTTAATATATAAACATCATATATTTTTCTTAAATATATACATGCCTGTGTGTGTGTATTTATATATACACATAATAAATATACACAGTACACACACGTATATTATTTACATTTAGTCATTTAGCAGATGCTTTTATCCAAGTATATTATGAAGCTTTTTTTATTATATTTATAATTTTATATGACAAAATTTTTTTTTACATTTTTTAAAAAAGTATATTTAAAAAAGTTTTATATTGTAAAACTTCTATAATATTTACAATTTTACATTTTAACCTCAATTTAATTCCAAATATTCATATTTAAAAGTATTAAAACACCTACATTTTTTAAAAAATTATATAGAACTTTTAAAAATGGCATTAAATTCCAAACTTATTATTAATTTATTTAATATACATTATACTATATAATATAGTTAGTTAGTCAGGCAGGCCTATTCCAGACCTTACACACATCTCTGCGCTCACCTGCACACACCAGGCCCTTCACATACGGACAGGAGAAGTCGTCCATCTCACAGAACTTGCCGTAGATGTTTCCCAGTCTGCTGGAGTCACACACACACATCCCGCACTTACAGACCCCTCTCCCGCTGCAGACGGCTGCGCTCCGGTGCGCTCTACAGCCGCTGGTCTCCGCGGGACAGTCCTCGGGATCGGGGTCATCACGGCAGCGGCCCGTCTGAGCGCAGTCGCAGGCACACATCTGACGGATCCGGACGCTCACGGACTCGTTAAAGCCCACGGGCCTGACGGACATCACAACGTCCCGATCGCCGCCGTCCGCCGGACACCTGCTCATTCCTACAGTCACCCTGAAGAAAACCTTCAGACGAGACAAACACAGAGATAACCCCACTGACGACAGCTCAGAAAAGATCTCATTCTGACCGACACTCCTACAAATAAAGGGATGCCACAGAAGAACCATTTTTGGTTCCACAAAGAACCATTCAGTCAAAGGTTCTTTAAAACCATCTCTTTTTTTTCACCACAAAGAACCTTTTGTGAAGATGTTAAAGGTTCTTTATGGACCCATTTGGTCAAAAAAAGTTCTTCTGTGGCATCGTGAAGCACCTTTATTATTTTTAAGAGTGTACGGTTCAAAAGTTTGGGGTCGGTAATATTTTTAATGTTTAAAAAAAATAAATAAAATAAAAATCTCTCTTGCTCACCAAGGCTGCATTTATTTGATAAAAAATACAGTAAAATTCTGAAATATTATTACTATTCAAAAAAGCTGTTTATATGTGAATGGTAAAATATTATTTATTTCTGTGTTGCAAAGCTGAATTTTCAGCACCCTTATACTATATGTGTGGGGCATTTATTCATATTTTAAATTATTTAAAGAATTTATTAACATTTATTCATATTTAAAATGAGCATTTATTTGCGTATTTTTATTTAAGTATGTTTTTGTAATTTTTATTAGTTATAAGTTTAGCTTTAATACGTTTTATTTTAAATAATTTTACTAATTTATTTGATTCCTTTTACTTCTAATTTTCAGTTTAGTTTCATAAGTTTAAGTAGTTTACCTAATAGTCTTATTTAATTTGTTCTATTATATTTAGCTTTATTTTTATTTCAGTTTTAATTTGTTGCTTTAGTGCTGCCAACAAAACATTTCTAAGTTTTTTTGGTAATATTTATATATATATTTGTAATATTTTTCCATTCTATTTATTTAGCTTTAATTTAGTTGTTTTAGTTTTATTAATTTTAGTTCTGCCAGCTAATCATCTTTTCATGTCTAAATTTCATCTAATTTTCAAGATTTCATCTAATATTTGTATTTTATTTCACCTTTATTTCAGTTAACCAAATTTATTTTAATAGTTTTAGTTAACAGTAACAACACCGATCTGCATGTTTTTTTTCTTCTGTGAACACAAAAGAGGGATTTTTTGTAATGTTTTGAAAGAATGTTTGCTTAAAAGTATTCATTTCTTTAATAAAAGCCCAAACCTTTGAATGGTACTGTACATAAATCAAGATTTTTCAATATTTCTTGAAGAAAATGTGACTTGCGTTTTCTCGCGCAAAACCCACCACCAAGATGCAAGGGTGTTTTTTTCAGATGATGTCAAAATCTAGCTGTGGTGCAACAGCATTATATTTGGGTTTGCGGTCTCTCTGCTATGTTCCTAATGTGCTGGGTATTTCAACACAGGTCACATGATCATATAAAACAGCTTTTAAATGTGTGGCATTATAAACAGTGCAGCACAGAGTAATTACTTCCAGTAGCTTGTACTATTTTCTCATGGGACAAAAGAAACCAAAGATACTGTAACCTCTACTTGAAACTAAAAATCTCCAAGGCATGTATTACCTTAAAAGGACAGTTCAACTAAAAAGACTATTATATCATCATTCGCTCATCCTTATATCATCGATTATATCATCATCCACTAAAAACAACATATGATGTTTTCCTTTGAAACACAAAAGGAGATGCTTAAAAGAAGGCTGTTTTTCTCCATGCAACAACTGTAAATAGGCTGTCAAGCTCCAAAAAAGTACAAAAATAGGAAACAGTTTTAAGATTTAATATAGCTGTTTTTTTAATGTGAATATATCGTAAAATGTAATTTATTTCTGTGATCATTACTCCAGTCTTCAGAGTCACATGATCTTCAGAAATCATTCTAATATGCTGATTTACTGCTCAATACACATTTCTGATTATTATCAATGTTGAAAACAGTTGTGCTGCTTAATTTTTTTGTGGAAACCGTGATACATTTTATTTTTCAGGATTCACAGATGAATAGAAAGTTCAAAAGAACAGCATTCATTTGAAATAGAAATCTTCTGTGACATTATACATGTCTTTACTGTCACTTTTGATCAAGTTAATGCATCCTTGCTCAATAAAAGTATTTGTTTAATAAAAAAAACTAATATATATATATATATATATATTATATAGCCACTGTTCACCATGGAGTTTTATTGTATAAAATAAAATAAAATAAAATAATGCACTACTTTTATGTTTATAGCCACTGTTCACCATGAACTTACATTGTCTAAAATAAAAATAAATAAATAAAATAACATAAAATAAGCACTACTTTTTTTGTTATAGCCACTGGTCACCATGAACCTACATTAAAAAAATAAAGAAAGAATAAAATAAAATAAAGAGTATGTAATATTTCTATGTTACTTCTTTGGTCTTGACATCTACTGGTCACCATGAACTTTCACTGCATGAAAATCTCTCCTTTTAAAATGAGAGAAAATTACAATCATACGTTTTGAGCAACATGCAGGTGACCAAACATTATTTTTGGCCGAGCTAGTCTTATAATTTGAGCACTTTTCATATCAAAGCCAGCATCTCTGTGCACTGTGCTGAACACAGACGTACTGTTTGTTTGGGCCGAACGCCGGAGCATTTCGTGTTTCCAGAGACAGTGGATCCGTCGGGGCAGAGGGCCGTGACGCTCACCCGGAAGCGCTGAGCCTGGCCGTCCTCCAGCCCGATCTGCACCTCCACATCCGACAGAAGCTTCTGCAAGAGAAGGCAGGAGAGCAGCTCAGAAAGAGCCCATTGTCTCTGGTATAAGCAGGTTCACTGGGAAAAGGCCGGGATAAAAATAACAGCTCTGATTGGAGCTTGCAGCATTTTTGGCCCAGTACTCGGAGGCCGTTTATATAATGCAGGCTTCTGTTTGCTGGGATCACTGGATTTTGAGGAGGACAATGCATTGTTGTGCTTGCCACAAGATTATTCCTCTCCTTAAATGCATGGCGGAACAGATTCTGGCATTACAGCCGGTGCTTTTCCCGCAGAACCGAAAGCGAGCGCTCTGAAATGTTTGGGACCTTCTGCACTTCTAATCATATTGTCCTTGAGTGGACAGAGAGAGCGGAGTGAAAGAGAAAGTAAAGCCGTTTACCTTGTAGGCATGCACTACTAAATCTTTTAGATTAGATGCTTTGGGAAAGAGTCGGCCCACGTAACTTCCAGGAATCAAGTCCAGCAGATCCTGTTCAGGGGAAAAGACGAAGCATTTTAGAAATACAACTTGACACAAAAATAATACTGAGTCACAACTCTGTTTGTCAAAACAAATGTGTTTACAGTAATCGAGTGCATCAGTGCCGCCCACTTATTCAGCACCATTGGTTCTGCAAGCATTTTTCTACTCATTTTTTACCAGATGGATTTAAAAAAGGTTTTGTTAAAGCGTTGTGAGTCATGAACCGAACCAACCAGCTCTGAGGGGAATCACAGCATTATCAACTTTTGTTCTGAAGCAGAAAAGCATTTGAAAATCGGATAAAAAGACAAGACTGCTTTAATGAGGGAACGAGCTACAATCCCATACAGCATTGCAAATGACATAACTGAATTAGACATGATTTTGAAATATAAAACTATTCATTAAAAGTTGTACATAAATATTTTTTAGCATTTTGAGATCGTTGAGACAGACTCAGTTACATCATTAGCAGCTTTCCTTGCCGAGCTCTGATTGGTGGAATTTTCTTGTACAGCATGGGAAAAAAATAAATAAATAATAATAATAATAATAAAAAAATAAATAAAAATAAAATGTGTGTATGTATTACTTTTATGTTACTTTTTAAGCTTTGACAGCCATTGGTCACCATGAACTTTCATTATACAAAATAAAAAAATAAAAATAAAATAAAATAAATAAAAACATGAAAGTAGTAGTTTTATTTATTTTTTGATAGCCATTTTTTGATAAACTTTTCTGAAAGTTTTTTGCAACTTTCATCGTATAAAAAAAAAAAAAAAAAAAAAAAAAAAAAAAAAAAAAAACACACACTACTACTTTATTTTAATTTAATTTAATTTAATTTAATTACATTTAATTTAATTTTATTTAATTTTATTTAATTTCAGCCCCTGGTCACCATAAAATTTCATTGTATAAAATACCTCTATTTAATTTCAATGAGAGAAAAACAACATTCATATGGTTTTCTTAGCAATATATTTTAGATTTATGCAATATATATATATATATCATTTTTTAATAAGCATTTTGAGAACATATCAAGACTGACACAATTACATTTTACAGCATTCCTTGCTGACCTCTGATTGGAGGAATTTTCTGCACAGCATCATGGGTAATGTAGTTTTTAACACAACTTCAGGCATTAAACAGAATTATACTAAAAGTTTAAGTTTAAATAACATAAGCAGATGGCTTTAACAAAAGCACATACCATTGATTTACAACCGCAGAACTCCCAAAAGCTCAGTCTTCCTCTGGAGAACATGAATGGGTGTTTTACTTCCAGAACTCAACCGTTACACTCCATACGTTTAGAATGGAAGTGAACTGAGGCTTTAACAGCAGAAAGGTGAAGCTACTGTTTTTTTTTTTTAAACATATACACACATGAGTAAAAACAAGTCAATTTGAGCTGTCAAGTCATCATTCATAATCATTTCGAGGTGGAACTATTTATGCATGAACTTCTGGTAATTTTTTTTGGGTGGAGTTTAGCATTTTTTGCATATTTTGTATGTGCACATTTATTTGCATTTTTACTTTTAACCGCATAAATTGCATTTAATCCAGAATATTTCATTAAGTCAAGCTTCTTTCATGCACATATTTGTTAAACCAGCGCTATAATCACTGCTTGAACAAGTCGCTGTGTGTGTTCTCATAAATCACTGCCGGCGTTCTTGAAATCACTGTTGCAAAACGGACTGATTTCTGTAGGAAACACCCAAACTCATGGTGTGGAGAGAAATTACCTCATACCACCGATATTGCACCTGGTCCACTGCAAAGACGGAGTAAACGCTGTTCTCCAGAAGCTTCTCGGCCAGTTGAGCGATTGTTGGGTGCTCCTAAACGACAACAACAACAACGTTGTGAATTTTGTACAATCATGTACAAAAGAATATGACCATGTTTTTGAACATGCTTGCATGGCACTAGCAGTTGCACCATGTTTTTATTTAAAGTACTATTAATGATGATTATTCATTATCATGGTATATATCAGCAAAAAAACAAAGCATGTATTAACATACCACTGTGGTGATACCATGTTATTGTTTGAAGTACCATGTAGAATCATCTGCATACTATGGTATATGACAATAATAACAATACAGTTGCTGAATTAACTTAAATTAAAACTATACTTTTTTTTCATTAATTGAAATAAAGCTAAAATAAAATAAATATTACATTAAAAACGTCAATCTCAAGTCTTCAATCTCAATAAATTAGGGTTAGGTAATTAGGTAACTGGTTTAGGTAGGGTTGGGTAACCCTAACCCAAAAAGTGAAAAACAACCACTTTTCCCTTAATAATAGACAGAATGAGTGCTATTATTGTTTTCACTGATATATGTTAACATCTCAAAAAATGTGTTTTAGGGATTCATGACCCTTTAAGTACCATGAATTAAATCTAAATAGAAATATATTAAAACTGAAAATCAATAATAAATAAATGTGACGTATAACAAAATTACTATAATAGTAAATAAACAATACTATATTATTAATATTTATTTTAAACATTAGATGTAAAACACTGCTTTGACAACTAAGTTAAATAAGTTTGAGTTGAATGACTAAAATGATTAAAACTGAAATTAAAATAAAGTTAAATAGAAATATAAAAAACTAATACAATTATAAAAGCACATTAAATGACTAAAACTAAAATGAAAACTGAAAATATAACAAACTGAAAGACGAAAGCTAATTCCAAATATTAATAAATACTATAAGTGTGTAAAACTTAATAAATACTATAAGTGTGTAAAAAAGTGTATATATATATATATATATATATAATAAACAATCGCATTACCTTTTTTTTGTAATGGAAGAACTGATTCTTCCAGCTTATGCATATGTTTTATACAGCATTTTCCCCTTTTATGAAAAGAGACCATTAAAAAGGCAAGGCATTTTTGAGGAAGACAGAGATGGAATTGGTTCGAGACACATCGCAGACAAAACTGAACTACTGCGCAGCGTTACGTCTGGTGTTTTGTGTGTTTAGTGCTTTGGTTTGGTTAATCGTACCATAGTAGTGGTTTGGGAGTAGATGTTATCCTCTAGATGGCAGCGGCCGTCGTGAGGAACCACGATACCAGACAGTTTACTGTCCAGAGCCAGATGAGATGGCTGGTCTGTCATAACCAGCAGCAGACGCTTCGCTTCGGGTCGCCATCCGATGTCTTTCTGCAGAAATGAATCAAGCTTTACAAATCTGCTGAGTGTGTGCTTAGCATAAAGTTTACTCAGCAGTCGGAGGATTTCTATATAGCATACATCTGTCCTGTGTTATTAACACAAGACAAACTGCACTGCTCCAGCGTTCAGATGCCAGGATGACTAATGCTTGGATTGATCATTCCTTAAATCATGTCTTGAGAAAAAGAGTGCTGTTACTTTGCTGATTTACAATTTTCCTCGACACATGATAAAGCAAAAATAAAAACAATAAATAAATACAAAAGAAGTAAATAAAAACAAAAAGTCAAAAGAAACATAAAAATAAATAAATACTGAAATAAAAATACAAAAACCAATTAACAGTAAAAAAAAAAAAATTAATAATAATAATAATAATAATAATACACACTGGGAATGAAACATAGAAACAATAATAATAAAAAAAAACATAAAAAAAACTGAAAATAAATAAACCATAATATTATAATAGGCCCTATGCTTGACAGATGATACCCGCAATAAATAAATAAATAAATAAATTAAATAAAAAAAGTAATACAAAAAAGAAATACAAAAACAATAAATAAATAAATAAATAATAACAATAAATACAGCAATAAATAAAACAAACAAATCAATTTATTAAAAAATTAAATATAAACAATTAAAAATACCAACATACCAAAAATAAAATGCAATAAAAATTCAAAATAAAAAAAAGATACAAGAACCAAAAGTAAAACAAAAAAAGACAAACAGACAAAACCAAACAAATAACATGCAAGAAAACCCTAAATGTAAATAAATAAAAAAAAATACATAATAAATAAAAAAATAAATTCATGCAATAACTAACAATTTCATAAACCAATTAAAAAAAGATTAAATAAATTATTTGTTAATAGAAATAATAACTAAAAATAAAATAAATAAAAATAAATTAAATTAAATATTAAAAATAAAAATAAATAAATAAATACTACAAAAATAAACAAACAAATTACAATAGTCTGTGTTACTAAAAGTGCACTATTTGAGTTTTTGTGTTTTGCCAGAATGAGTAACGTTTGAATTAATAATTCCTTAAATCATGTCTTGAGAAAAAAAGTGCTTAACTGATATATAACTTTGCTTGACAGATAATAAAACAAATAAATGAATAAATAAATACTAACAATAAAAATAAATTGTTACAGAAATAATCCAAAACATAAAATAAATAAATAAATAATAATAAAATCATAATATCACTCATAAGAGATTTGTGGGACTCTTCTGACCTGAGCCTGTGTTACTAATTGAACACAAACTGCACGAGTTGAGTGTTTTTAGCTGCCAGGAGTAATGAGTAATGTTTGACTAAAAAAAACCCAGACGAGATGCAAACAGGAACTACCTTTTAAAGCTATAACTGCTAGTTAGCGAACAGCGAGGCGTCTGTGTAACTCATGCATGACGGCAGGAGGACAGGAAACAAACGCTATTCCACCTGAGAGCCGAGCGTTTGGAGGCCAGAGTAAAGGTTTCGTTTCGCTTTCCAGCTCACGGAGGCACATTACGAAGACTGGAACTCAGTCAAGGTCACAAAACCTTTCAGGCCCACAGCTCAGAAAGCATTCGCTTATCATTCACGGGAAAAATCCCAGCGGCCGGATCCCATAAAGAGGCTTTGTTGATGCTGCTGGGCTGCTCTGAGCAGTAACGAGATGGAGCGGAGGCTGATGCAGCTCTTTGTGCTCGATGAGCGTGCTGTGACTCTTCAGGAATCGTTTCGGTTCCCAGACCGTCTCTGCAGCGACCGCAGGAGAAATATGTGCTGATGACACAGGAGGAGTCATGCTAACGGACTGGGTTTCTATGGGTTTAGATGAATCGTTCACAAGACCTTATGTGACCCTGGACCACAAAACCAGTCATAAGTGTCAATTTTTAAAATCTTTTTTGTATGATTTACAGTGATGGGAATAACGGCGTTATTTTTTTTCAGTAACGAGTAAACAAACAAATTACTGTTTCCCCCGTTACAACACCGTTACCGTTACTGACAATAAAATGCGGCGTTACTAAAATTTATTATAATATAAATTTTATTTTTCATTTCATCTGAATGGATGCGCAGTGTACCTGTATTTGACGTACCGTAAACTCTAGTGTGAAGAAAGATACAGAGCGAGAGAGTGTTGCTACATGTAAACGATATTCTTTGTTGTATTTTCCTGTCAAAATAACGGAGTTCCTTCGGAATTCTTCAGCTTTTAAGAACTGCTGGTTTCTCTGGTAGTGGGCGGGGCTAATGCGCAAACGACAATCTCATTGGCTGGCGCTCACCTATTATCGTCCCTGTTTTGATTTCAGCAAATCAATTTGAGCGAATGCACACGTGATTAATATTCATGAACCCAGCAGCTCATTAATCCTTAGTGCGTTTCATATTGTTATTAGTAGTAGTATTCGCAGTAGTTTTGTTATCTTTTCATTAGCCTATTATTTTTAGTTTTCCCCCCTTTTTTTATAGAAACACTTAATGACAAACAATATCTTAAGCACCACCACCAGTCCTAAGTTCAGTCAACATGACAAATAATTACTAAAGTTCTATCATATAATGCTAAATTATCATAATATCATATTTATCACATAATATCAATGGCCAAGGTAATGCCAAGGTGCCCATAGAGGGTTGATAATATTTACAATAATATATTGAATTTGATAGGTGTCTCTCACATTGTCCCACAGTAACATTAAAAGAGCGTAGATTAGTGTACAATGTATTTTAATAATAATTTATTCTATTTAGTGTCCATTTCCTTCATTTAAAATATTGGGGGCATCCAAGTTATTTGACATATTTGAACTTTTTTTTTTTTTTTTTTTAAAGTAACGCAATAGTTACTTTCCCTGGTAATTAGTTACTTTTATAATGATGTAACTCAGTTATTATTTGTGAGAAGTAATTAGTAACTATAACTAATTACTTTTTTAAAGTAACGTGCCCAACACTAATGATTTATACATCATCTGAAAGCTGAATAAATAAGCTTTCCATTGATGTATGGTTTGTTAGGAGAATATGACAATATTTGGCTGAGATACAAATATTTGAAAATCTGGAATCTGAGGGAGCAAAAAAATCAAAATATTGAGAAAATCGCCTTTAAAGTTGACGTTAGCAATGCATATAACTAATCAAAAATTAAGCTTTTATATATATTTATGGTAGGACATTTACAAAATATCTTCATGAAACATGATCTTTACTAAATATCCTAATGATTTTTGGATATTTCGTGGTTTCGTGGTCCAGGGTCAGATATTTACACAAACACAGAGGGACGAGAGCGGCTGCTCAAATCATTAGTGCTGTCAAAGCAGGTTTGGGATCTGCTAACACTGAGTGTCATGCAAATCACCCTGCGCTGTTTGGGCCTCAGACATTAATCATTCCTCAAATCAGACTTTGCTGATTTGTAATTTTGCTTGGTTGATGAAAAAACATGCAAAATAAATAAATAAACAAACACATACATAATTTAATAGTAAAATATAAAAAAATAAAATAAAAAGTAAACAAAATAAATAAATAAACTAACAAACTAGAATATTACTATATCATTCATAAAAGATTTGAGGCTGATTTAAGCCAGTAAAAACAAAACAGAAACAAAAAAAAAAACACCAAACAATATATATGTAAAAACAAAAAAAAAAATGACAACCTAGCAATCATCACTAACAAAAATAAAAACAACAACAAAAACAAATATATTATAAAAAGTTAAAAGAAATAATAAATAAATACTAAAAATAAAAAAACATAAATAAATATATAAAATAATATTTATTTATAATCACAACAAATTACCAAAAATACTAAAAATAAAAAATATATAAAATTAATAAATAAATACCAAAAAGTAAAAGAAGTCATAATACTAAAAATACCCAATAAATGAAAAATAAAGGAACGATCCAGCAAAAGTAAGGAACGATCCAGCAATCACCACTAACAAAAAAGTGGAAACACTAATAACTAAAATACACGAACATGTAAATAAATAAACAATAACATTTTGAATAATCACTCATAATAGTGACCTCTTTTGACTTGAGCATGAGCACATCCAATCAGCTTACTCAAAACATGCTAAAAACCACCGAGTACACCTTAACAAACCAAACTGCAACATGCAACTACAAAACAACACCCTGGCAACCCCCCAAACCTGCCTAGCTAATACACAGAAACGAAGCATCGCTGATCAGTGTGGTGTTGATTTTCTGAGTGCAGTGCTTTGGCTCAGGTGTGTTTACCTGACAGACGGTGGCTTGCAGCATGGCGTCGAAGCCTCCCTCCGGCGTGTCCATGTTCCCGGAGATCCTCTGTTCCTGGATGACCCGCGTGAACTCCGTCATGTTGTGTGTGATGGGGAGGACGTGGATGAAGCCGTGAGCCGGCCTGCAGTTCACCTCGTAATCACTGAAACACACACAGAAAACTCACAACAGTGTCTCATCTGTGTTCTCACGTCAATCTGCTCTAGAGTCAGCTCTGGTTACTGTAAACTAAAACCTTGAAAACTGAAATAAAACGAAGATTAGATGAAAAACGCCAATTTAAAGCGTATATAAAAATGAGAAAACATGCTTTGGGAACTAACTTCAAATGAAGTAAGTTGAAGTACTGAAATTACTAGAGGTATAAAAACTGCAGTAAAAATAGAACGAAAAAGAAAAATGTCAAAAAGAGAATATTATATATAAATATAAAAGAAACAAAGCACAAAAATCCTAAAACAACAAATTATTTTTTTTAAATAATAATAATAATAATAATAATAACAACAATAACAACAACAAAAATTAGTAGAAGTAAAACTGAAATAAAAATACATTTTAAAACGTAATGAATAAATAAAAAACAACAAAAGCACAACAAAAATTAAAACAACCAAATGCAAATGATTATTAACAACAACAACAATTAAAATGACTAAAACTGAAATAAAATAAATAAAAGCTGTATAGAAACACTAAAAATAAAAACTCATTAAAAAAAAAGACAAAAACAAACAAAATTGAAAAGTACTAAAATTACTAAAACAAATTACTAAAATATAAATAATAAATATAAGTAAATAACAAAATAAGTAAATACTTAAGAAATATTATCACTATAAATATTATTATTATTATTATTATTATTATTATTATTTACTTAGTTTTTGTATTTATTTGGTAAAATTATGTAATTATAATTAAATGTTATCATTATGTAAATATAATTATGGAATAATTAACAATTATGTAATTGTTGTTTTAGTAAATTTGTAATTATTATTATTATCATCATCATCATTATTATTGATTATTATTATTATTATTATTATTATTATAGTGAGTACTAAAATGACAAACTGAAATTAATATTTTTAAAAACAAACTAAGAAAACACATTACTAACAAAAATAACAAAATTAGTAAACATGCAAACTTATATTAAAATTAAAACAGAAACTGTAACAATAAAAGACCATTCATAATAATACTGAAATAACACTGATAAATTGAGTGAAATCATTTCTCATCAATTTCTTAACATTTTTCTTTCTAAAGAATTTTAGGAGAAACATACACACAAAGTAAATCCTCAATCTTGTCATGAGCATGCATATTTTGCCCAGTTTATGAAGAAAATAAATATTAAATATATTGTTTAAACATTTTGGATCTTTCCATTTGCAGTGAATCATTCACTTTAGTGAATCATTTTAGGGTCAAGAGCTTCCAGGGAACAACAATATAAAAAATGATGTCCTTCATAAAAAGGCAACAAAAGGTTTCACAAGAGATACGATCTGGACAATGTGGACAAAATCTTGTTCTCCTCCAAAAAAAAACTGAGCTGTGTGATTCTGCGCCAATCTCAGTTCAGATGCATGAAGTGCACAGCGATACACAGTAATAATATTTACAAAAGAACTCAAGTATCAACTCGCATGTTTCTCCTAAAATTCCTTTCCAAAATAAAAAGTAGATGCATACAAGTCAAAAATGAAAAGAATAGAAATGACTCAATTATTATTTTTTATTATTTAAATATAATTGTAATAACTCATTATTAAAATGTATTTAAAACAAACTTAAAATATTAATTTTATCAAATTAAAAATGTATAAATTTATTATTATTATTGTTATTGTTATTATGTTTAATTTGATTTATATTTGAAATAAATATCTTCATGAGAATAGATACCTAAAATATTAAGTTATTAAATAATAATAAATTGATGAATTTAATTTGATTTAATTATTTTTTTAAATAATAATAATATTTATTATTATTAATAATACTTTTTTATTATTTAATAACTTAATATTTAGTAGTTAAATAATAATAATAATAATAATAATAATAATAATAATAATAATAATTATTATTATTATTATCATTTAACTATTATTAATGAATTTCTTTTTTTTTAAATGTTCTCATTAGGTTAGATATTTTTTAAATAAATATTTGATTTAATTGCATATTTAAATCACACTGTTGTCAGGTAAAATGACTGAATAATTGTAATGATTAATTATTCAAAACAATTTTAAAAATACTTAAAATATTAATGTAATTAAATTAATAACTGAATTATCATCAGGTTTTTGTAATTTGTTCTTTGGCTTGTTGTGCTGCAGTTTTGGGTCGGGTGTGTTCACCTGCAGGGGTTTAGGAGTTTGGAGGGATGGACGTCAATGTAAGGAGACAGCGGTTTATCCACGAATGAGCCGAAGCCCACTCTAAAGTCACTGGAGTGTTCCTTCATCAGATGAGACAGAGCCAGACCCGCCGTCTTCAGCCGGTCCAGATTATCCTGCATGGAGGCCGAGACGTCCACTAGATAGTACAGATCCACAGGATAGCGCTCCAACTGCTGCACCTCCACCACAAACGACGCCTCGCCGCCTGACACAGGAAGTGACATCATCACAACGCTACATTTACCATTTTACTTTTTAGGAGAAAATTCCTGCTGGTTGCCATGGAGTTGTTATGGTGTTCTTCATTTATGTTGACATGTTGTAATGTACTTTCTAAGGTGCTTTGGGTTGCGTTGCTAGGGTGTTCTTGGCGGTTACCATGGCGTTGCTAAGTTGTCCTGCATTTATGTTAGCATTTTGTTATGTGGTTTCTAAAGTTTTTTGGGTTGCTAAAGCATTGGGTGTTCTAGGTGGTTGCTATGGCATTTCTATGAGGTTGCTAAGGTGTTCTGCATTTACGTTAGCATTTTTTTATGTGGTTTCTAAAGTGTTGGCTTATTGTTTTTAAGGTGTTTTGTGTTGATAAGGCGTTGCTGGGTGTTCTTGGTGGTTGCCATTGCGTTTCTATGAGGTTGCTAAGATGTTCTGGATTTATGTTGGCACTTTATGTGGTTTCCAAAGAGTTGGGTTGTTGTTTCTAAGGCGTTGCTATAGCAATAACACCCTATAGGGTGTTCTGGGTGGTTGCCATGGCATTGCTATGAGGTTACTAAGGTGTTCTGCATTTACATTAGCACTTTGTTATGTGGTTTCTAAGGTGTTTTGGGTTGCTAAGGCATTGCTACGGTGTTCTTGGTGGTTGCCATGGAATTTCTATGAGGTTGCTAAGGTGTTCTGCATTTATGTAAGCACTTTGTTATGTGGTTTCTAAAGTGCTGGGTTGTAGTTTCTGAGGTGTTTCGGGTTGCTAAGGCGTTGCTATAGCAATAACACCCTATAGGGTGTTCTGGGTGGTTGCCATGGCATTGCTATGAGGTTGCTAAGGTGTTCTGCATTTATGTTGGAACGTTGTTATTTGGATTCTAAGTGTTTGGGGTTGTTGTTTCTAAGGTGTTATAGTTTGCAAAGGTGTTGCTAGGTGCAGTGGTTTAGTGGTCAGACGTTACCTGGTCGTAGGTGGATGTTTATCTCTCTCGGTGACACCTGTGAGCTTCCGATAGTGGCATTTACTTCCACTTTCACATTTGGGTTTTGGATAAAAGCCTCTTCACAGCCCCGGACTCGCAGGTCAGACACAGATCCACATCGCTGACTTACATGAGCCCCGTCCAGAAACCTCTGTCAGCGTAAACAAACCGTCAGACAGGTCAAGGGTCACTGCTAATGCCTGTTTCTTCAAGAAACAAGGTGGCTGTTGTGTACGGTGGCATTATCGAAAGCTCTTTAGCTCAGAGATTGTTTCTGAGATGTTGGTCAGGGATTAGTCTGAGTGGTGCCGAGCACCGCAGCCACTCAATGAATTTAACCACAATCCCGGGAATATGCATGACTCTCTGCACAAAGAAAGCATTTAAATCAATTGTTGGTCCCAAGAAAATAAACACGTCAGAGAAAGTTAAAACTCTATAAACTGACTGACTAAAGCCTGACCAAACCACGACCAGACTTTAATGGACAAGTGTTTCCGTATTTGATTTACTCCTTTTTGGAAGGACTTTTGATTAATAATGTGAAAAAGTTCAGTTTCAGTGTTTCAGTTTTCATATTAATTTTAAGTTTCATTAATTATGTTACATATTTTACATTTTACAATACATATTTTATTTAATATATAATGATATAATTTTACTACTTCTGGACTAAACCATAACCGTACTTTAATGAACAGGCATTACAGTATTTGATTTACTAATCTTTGGAAAGACTGCCTTTTAATTTATAATGTGAAAAAAATAAAAACTCAAAGGAATGTGTTTAATATAATCACTAAAATATTTATTTTCCTGGTTAAACCAGTGTCATTTTAGTATTATTTAAATACTTTTATTTTATTTATTAATATTTTGAAATATGTTAATCATTTTTACATTTTTTTTTTACACTTCTAATTAGCTTTAATATATTTTGGTTTTTGGTAATGTTTTTAATATTTCTATTTTGCTTTGATTTGTTTTAGATACATTTTAGTTGAATCATCTATACACTATAGCATATAGTATATAGTATATTTGTATTTTATTTTTTCAGCTTTATTTCAATTCTTTACTGTTTTATCTTACAATAACAACAATGGGTTAAACCAAGTTGTAACTGCTCAGAATGTGTTCTTCATTTATTCAAGAATCAACTTGTTTCAGATGTTTGAGAAACTAGTCAGTAATAGCTGAATCTCCTTGGTATAAACAACTGAGATTTCATGCGCAATTTGTCTTCACTACACTCTCAGAAAAAAGGTGCAAAACTGTCACTTTAGTGACTAATATGTGCTTTCAGAGTAGTAGTATTAGGGGTAAATAGGACACAAAGATGTTTCCGCATTTCTGTTTTATGGGTTCCCACGATCACCGGTGCATTCTGGGGATTAGGGCTCTGGTGCTTTATCACTAACAGACCAAACATGAGCACTTCACACACTCAAACCTTGAGCAGTGTGCTGAGATACAACAATAGCAGCTCACACACACACACACACACACACACACACACACACACACACACACACACACACACACACACACACACACACACACACACACACACACACACACACACATTACCTCCTGAGAGCACCACGCGCATTCAGGGCCACGTCTCAGACAGTCTTCACATGTGGAGATGAGGGACGACAAGCATCGGTTATCCGCTGAACACAGAGACAGACACATTTACACATGAATGAGTGAGTGTTCAGATCCTCAGCAGGCCTTTGTGTCCAACACAGACCTTGTCAGGACAGAACAGCACACTGTTTGGAAAGAAACTGTCTCAGAAAGATGAACAAATCACAGCACTGAATGTCAACGTCAATCAGAATATTAATTGCGAGAAGCGAAAATAAACATCTAGATAAAATAGTAGGTATTAATGTGCACAACCAACCAAGCTAGTTTTCCAGCTTGGTCTGGTTTCAGCTGGTTTTTACCACTTCTGTAGCTGGTCAGGCTGGGAAACCAACTGACAAACCAACTGAAATCTCTCAAACACCAGCTTAGGCTGGATTTGGATGGCTTTTTTAATATATATATATATATTTTAAGCAGGGAGATCCTGTTGTGCCACAATACAGTATGGGGCACGTTGTCACAGTGGGAACATATATGCATTTAAAATGTATTATAGCCTATTAAATGCCATTGTTTTGATTAAAAGAAACTGATAAATAAAGAACATTTCTGGAAAAAATACTGTTTTTTTTGGCAGGTTTAAGATGGTCTGGTTCCAGTTAGTTTAGGTATCTGGCTTTAGAGGGGGTTTGACAACTTCTTTAGCTGGTCAGTCTGGTCTTGGTTGGGAACCCAGCTAATCAACCAGTATACAGTATGGGGCAAGTTGTCACAATAGGAACCTGTGGGTTACTGATACTGACAATACAAATCCTGTGTTTTGAATTCTACTAAATACTATATAACACAAAAAAATGGCATTAACATGTGTGACCCTGGAGCACAAAACCAGTCATAAGTAGCACGGGTATATTTGTAGCAATAGCCAAAAATACATTGTATGGGTCAAAATTATTGATTTTTCTTTTATGCCAAAAATCATTAGGGTATTAAGATCATGTTCCAAGTAGATTTTTCGTAAATTTCCTACCGTAAATATAACAAAACTTAATTTTTGTTTAGTAATATGCATTGCTAAGAACTAAATTAGGACAACTTTAAAGGTGATTTTCTCAATATTTTGATTTTTTTTCCGCAACCTCAGATTCCAGATTTTTTAAATAGTTGTATATCAGCCAAATATGCATACATCAATGGACAGCTTATTTATTCAGCTTTCGGATGATGTATAAATCTCAATTTTTAAAAAAAAAAATTACCCTTATGATTGTTTTTGTGGTCCAGGGTCACATGTATTTAAAATGTATTATAGGATATTAATACTGGGAAACAGCCTAAATAGAAAAAGTGACACCAACATCAAAGCCATGAAAGGAAACTGATAAATAAACTAAACATTTAGGGAAAAATTTTTTTGGACGTTAAACCATATTCTGACTCCTATTCTGATGTATAGCCTACTATTGCGGTTTGAAGTGTTCACTTGTCACCAAACAAGCTATCCAGTATGATGCTGGAATATGTGGAAACCGACAAACAGAGTTTCGACTCAGAACCCTGCTGTAAACCGCGTGACAACTTGCCCCGTGTGTAAACACTGACTGACATTTCCATTCATTCCCATGAGTTCGCGATCTCAAGATGCGTCCGGCTACAGCATGACAAGACACAAACAATGAAACGCACAGCGAAAGGGTTACAATCGACAGCCAAACTCACCCGAATCGGACCTCACAAACACGAGCAGCACCGAGAGGAACAGCAGCAGCATGCGAAGAGCAATCAGATCACAGTGCAGACGCATGCAGGAAGTCATAGCAGCATTAAGTGTGTGTGTGTGTTTCCAGCGTTTGAACGCGACTGAAAATCCCCCGGGAACACGTCAGACCCTCATCCGCGCGAACAAAGGAGGGCGATTCGCTTCACCCAACAACCTCATAATCCTAATTTCCAGATTCAGATGAAGCGCGGCGGTACCGCAGTGTGCGCGTTTTTTTGTCATTGCGCGCTTTTACGCTTCGGACACGCAGGTAACGCGCCGCTTTTGGCATCCGCGGTCTTATACAGTCGCGCAAAGGTCACCGTCCACGCGTCATCCCTTAAAAGTGCTCGGCAACGCAAGAAACTGCAATCATTGTTGTTCATTGCAGTGATTTTGAAAGTGGAGCTGATGAACGCCCAGCTCTGTGTGAACTGAGTCAGGCTGCGCTCTGGTAACTACTATACAGAGGAGGAGCAGGAATTTTACTGTTCCCCCCGCTTTTCTCCTTTTGAGAATGAGAGGTTGTTGAGGAAAACTCTGGCAGGGTTTGTATTGAACGCCTCTGCGTCAGTGCGGATTTAAACAATGACGAGTACATGGGTCTCTGACTTTTCCCCTAGTGTTTCTAGGTTTATCTCTCACATTTACGACTCTTTTTTCGCAGTTGCGAGAATTATGACGTATAAAAATGCAAAAAAAAAAAAGCCAGAATTGTCAGATAAATACTTGCAATTAATTCACCTCAGTCAACGTAGTCCATATTTAACATTTTTTAAACTAATATTTTTTTTTTTTAACGATTTGTTTTTGACTTTATATTGATAGGAAAGTGTAACGACAGGAAGTGCAAGAGGGAACAGGATTGCGGGATTCGAACTCGGGACACCAGTATAGCAACAGCACTAGGCCTATATGTAAGTGCGCAGCCCATAAAGAACTTTTCCTCTAGTGTTTCTTAGTTTATATCTCACAATTATGACTTTTTTTCTCGCAGTTACGAAAATTAAGACATATAAACTTTCAATTATAAGAAAAAAGTCAGAATTATCTGATAAAAACTCGCCTCAGTCAAGGTAGCACCATATTTAAAAAAAAAAATAAAAAATGTAAATAATATTTATAAAAGATTTGTTTTTGACTTTATTTAGATAGGAGAGTGTAACACAGGAACTGCAAGAGGGAGCAGGATTAGGAAAGGTTCACGTGCAGGGATTCGAACTTGGGACACCAGTAGCGCAACAGCACTAGGCCTATATATAAGTGCGCTGCCCACAAAGCTATCAGTGCTTCCTCTCAATGGTCCTCTTTAACAAAACCTAACATTTAAGGCAGTTTTATTGTAGATAGAATGCGAAATATTCCAATGCAAACATTTCAGTCAAATTTTATTTATGCAATATTGCAATATATACAAACCTGCATCCAACATGAGCTGCAGGAGTCAGATTTGACTGATCACGGGTGGAGAGATGGCTCACAGACCATGCTGGAGGATTTGCTGCTCAACAGATCCTGAGCTCATGGACAAATTTCTTACCTCGTAAAATGCGCTCCCGTGAGATCGCAAAATCGAAAGTGAAAGTGAACAGTGAACAGCGAGTGCAGATTCAAAAATGATTTCAACACCCCACGTATTGATAATGGCTCCCTGATGCCTGAAATTTATATACTACAATATTATAATGTTTGTGGGAGCGGGATTAAGAAACAGTCCTGTGCAGGGCTCTACAGTGAGGTACTGAAGTGCAGCGCATTTGTACTGTAGTTTTACAACAAACTGACTGTTCAGCTGACAAAAGTAAACAAAACCCCCATGAAACCATTTTGAAAGCTGTGAAATATATATGGCGGAATAGTCTCGCCTTCCGAATAAAACAGCCAATCACTGATTGGTAAAGTCATTGCGTCACTGCATCTGCCGTTATAAATAAGCCTTTTTAATGCTATGTGAGCATAAGGAACAAGATTTATGGGGCATTAAATTTCAGATTTTGATGCTGATTTGAAAACTTTTATTTAATTGTGAGTTCAGCGATTACAGAATTCCCGCGCTTCCATACTAAAGAAAAGAATGGCTCACTCAGAAATGAATATTCTGTCATTTCCTCACCCTCATGATATTCCAAACCCGTTTGACATTTTTTTCTACCAAATACGAGATGTTTTGTCTAAAGTTTATGATGCTCTTTGTCATACAATGAAAGTGAATGGGGACTAGAGCTGCTGAGCTTAAAAAAGTGAAAAAATAAAAAATAAATAGTGCATGTTTCTGAAATAAGTCTCTTCTGCTCACGAAGGCTGTATTTATTTGACCAAAAATGTAGTAAAACAGCAATATTATGAAATATTATTACAATTTAAAATAACTGTTTTCTATTTGAATATATTTTAAAATGTAATTTATTTTTGTGATCAAAGCTGAATTTTCAGCATCATTACTCCAGGCTTCAGTGTCACATGATCCTTCAGAAATAATACTGATTTGCTGCTCAAAAGACATTTCTGATTATTATCAATGTTGTGCTGCTTCATATTTTTGTGGAAACTGTGATACATCAGGATTATTTTGATGAATGTCCAAGTTCAATTGCACAAGTTGTATGGATCACTTTTGTGGTGCATTTTATCCCTATTGGAGTTTAATGTCACCCGTCCTCATTCACTTTCATTTGTATTTGCATGGAAGAAAGACAAATCATTTTGGAATGACATACAGGTAAATGATGACAGAATTTTTCATTAGTGTATAGCTTTAAGAAAAAGGCTTTTACTGAAGCCTCTCCAGAAGCACATAGCATTGCATTAGATGCAATATGTTTCCAATTAGATGTGTCAGTAACAGAGGCGTCATGCCCATTCAGAGTGAGGGGCACGTGCCCCCTCAGATTTCTGAGCTAAGTGGATTTTGAATGCAGCTTCCAAAAGACAAAAAATAGCCGAATAATATTTTCTATATTTGAGACAATCACACCAGCGTGATTAAATCGTTCAAAGCGTCATATCATCAGCTGCTAAATTCAAATCTGCGTTCGCTGAGCCAGAGACAGACGCGTTTTTACAGCACTGCGCAGTATAACCAATCACACACGATGCTGTTGAGCTTATGAATGCAATGACCAATCAGAGGTGTTCAGATGAGGCATCGCTAAAATGTCGGTGTTTTCTTCATTAGCTCACTGACTGAATACCTCTTTCTGGCGAATTATCTCGACAACAAAGTGCAGTTGTGTATAAATCTGTAAGTAATATTCATTTCATAGTGTAAACAACTTTTGAGAGTGCTTGAACTCTAAACTGTCGGTGAAAATGTTCTTTGCTCTATTTCTGTACAACGAAAGTGTTATGATAAGTAGCCTAACTTACAATGTTTTTAATATTCACATTAAATATAAAGCCAGTCGTATTAAAAATATGTTATGGCATATTGTTAAGTGAACAGACAGGTTTGCATAGTCAATAGACTAGGCAAATTATACCATCATAATCTAGGTGACAATCGAGATATTAATGCGTTTGGGAATGTTTTGAATAAAAAGTATGTTTTGAATAATTTTATTGAAATAAATAAATAAATAAAACATAAGTGCTATTGTGGCTGCTGTGTGTCACATGACACCCCTCGTGCCCCCCCCCCCCCTCTCCCCTCTCCCCCCTCTCGTGCCCCCTCAAAAATAATGAGTGCATGACGCCCCTGGTCAGTAACAATGCTGCTAAAGGTATTCATGTATTCATTTAACAAACAGATCAGACTTCATTTTCAGACATTTATTGAGCCCAGGCACAACTGTTTATTTCACTTGTACACAACAGATTGTGAAAAACCGGGTCAACAAATAACAGCCCATCTCTCCAAGCCAAAATGAGTGTTTCACCATGGGTGGAGGAGAACAATGGTGTCTCCTATTCTTCAGATAAGGGCTCAGTGGAAGCTGATTACGGGAGTGGGTCCAGGATGTAGGACGTGTCCCGGCAGAGGGACGTCACCGCTGTCACAGAGACCAACTGTGAGGAACAGAGGAGAAAGAGAAAGTGAAAGGATGGTAAATCACTGTGATCTGACTTCACTGTCATTATGTTGTAATGTAGGTCATGAGACTGATGATAAGATAAGAGTTGTCATTGCTTCTGCGACTTACTCAGAATAAGTAACACTTCATCATGTTTAATTAGGCTTTGTGCTAAACTTTTCCCCAATTCATGGCAGATATAATGTAACAGTCATGTATATTTTTCATAATTGTTATATCACTGAAAAAAAAAAAAATCTGGTCATTATTTACTTGCCCACATGTTGTTCCAAAATCTGAAAAAAAAAAAAAAAAAAGATCTTCTGCTCACCAAGGCTGCATTTATTTGATCATAAATACAGTAAAATCAGTAATATTATGAAATATTATTATAATTTAAGATAACTGTTGTCTATGTGAATATCTGTTAAAATTTAATTTATTTCTGTGAACAAATCTGAATTTTCAGCATCATTACTCCAGTCTTCGGTGTCACATGGTCTTCAGAAATCATTATAATATTCTGATTTGCTGCTCAAGAAACATTTATGATTATTATCAATGTTGAAAACAATTGTGCTGCCCAATATTTTTGTGGAAACTGTGATACATTTTATTTTTCGGGATCCTTTGGTTTAAAAAAGAACAGCATTTATTTGAAATACAAATCTTTTGTAACATATATATATATATACAGTCATGGCCAAAAATATTGGCACCCTTGGTAAATATGATCAAAGAAAGCTGTGAAAATTAATCTGCATTGTTAATTCACAAAAATCTAACCTTTCATTGGATAATAAGAATTTAAAATGGGGGGAAATATCATTATGAAATAAATGTTTTTCTCAAATACACGTTAGACACAATTATTGGCACCCCTAGAAATTCTTATGAGTAAAATATCTCTGAAGTATATTACCATTCATATTCACAATTTTGAGCACTCCAGGGTGATTATGAACATGAAATGTTCCATGGCTTCCTGTTTCACAGAAACATAAATAGGAGGGAAAACAAAGCCCAAATTCCCTTAATCATCATCACAATGAGAAAAACCAAAGAATATATTTCTGATGTGCAGAAAAAGATAATTGAGCTTCACAAATTAGTGAAGTGGCTTTAAGAAAAGAGCTAGAGCAGTGAAAATCCCCATTTCCACCATCAGGGCAATAATTAAGAATTTCCAATCAACATAAAATGTTACGAAACTGTCTGGAAGAGGACGTGTGTCTATATCGTCCTAATGCACGGTGAGAAGGAGAGTTTGAGTGGCTAAAGACTCTCCAAGGACCACAGCTGGAGAATTGCAGAAAATAGTTGAGTCTCAGGGTCAGAAAACATGTTGTTTGGGAGGGTTACGTACGTGGAGACGGAGATGGAGATGGAGAAAAGGCAAGAGGCTCAATGAAAAAAATATATAATTGATCTTTATTAAACAAAATACTGAGTAGACAAACGAAATCAAAGTAGTAACCAAGTAGAACAGACAAAGGTAAATAGCGAACTGAAGGTTTAAGAAGGGAGCAAATGAATGGGTAAACGAGATAATTGATCAAACACATGTGAAAAGAATGATAATTAGGAGGCTAACTAAAACTAGGTCATAGGGGAAAAGGCCAATTAAGAATGAACTAGAAACAAAACATGAACGTAACAGGGAGGGTTTCAAGAAAAATTCTCCTCGCTCATCCAAATCAATCTCCAGCATATTCAATTATCAGACACGACTGGAACTTCAAATGGCACTGGCTTCTATGGTCAGATGAAACTAAAAAATCAGCTTTTTAGCAGCAAACACTCAAGATGGGTTTGGTGAACACAGGGGTAAAAAGTAACGCAAGTAACGCATGGTACAATGAAATATACTGCTGTATTTTTGATGTTGTGGGCCTATATTTCTGCTGGAGGTCCGGGACATCTTGTTTAGACGCATGGCATCATGGATTCTATCAAATACCAACAGATAAAAAATCAATAAGTGACTGACTCTGTAAGAAATCTTATAATGGGCCATGTTTGGATCTTCCAACCGTACAATAATCCAAACACAAACCTCAAAAACAACACAAAAATGGGTCACTGAGCACAAAACCAAGCTTCTGCTGGCCATTCCAGTCCTCTGACCTGAACCCTGTAGAAGATGAGTGAACTGAAGAGAAGAAGCACCAACATGGAGCTGTGAATCTAAAGGGTCTGGAGTGATTCTGGATGAAGGAATGGTCTCTGATCTCTTGTCAGGTGTCTCTGACCTCATCAGGCATTATAGGAGAACATTTAGAGCTGTTATTGAATAAAAGGGTGCCGTTAACATTGTGACCAATGTGTATTAGAGAAAAAACATTGATTTCATAATGATATTTCCCGCCATTTTAAATTCTTATTATCCAATGAAAGGTTCGATTTTTGTGAATTTTTTAAATAAAAGATCAAAAGGAATAACAATGCAGATTCATTTTCACAGCCGCCTTTGATCATATTTATCAAGGGTGCCGATATTTTTGGCCATGACTGTATGTCTTTACTGTCACTTGCTGAATAAAATTGTAAATTTCCATCAAAATTAAATCTCATATGGGTTAAAAACAACATAAAGGCAAATAAATAACTGAATATTCATTATTGGGTGAATGACTCTTTTAAAAGATTATTTTTTCATATAAAGCTACTTCATTGCTTGAGAATTAGTTTTATACTTCCAGTACTTGTTCTTTTTTTTAGCTTCCGTGTCTTTTATTACTCTAAAATGTGGTCAGTACTAATAATGAAGACTGGCAGGCTGTGTATTCAGTGACTGTAAGATTTCTGCGTGTTTCTCATCCTCCCCCATGCATCGTATGTTCTTCTCAGGCCGTTGTTTTTCTTGCTGGTTGGTTGGGCTTGAGGCCACGCTGGTCTGGTTTAATCTTCCTGCCACAATATATCACATTCCCCTGCCTGGACTGTGGGTCTCTCCGCTCGGGCTGCCCGCTGACCCAACGGGGCTTTTTGTCAAACTCCCAAACAAACGCTTCTCTCTGGATAGCATCACGGTTATTTTCTCTGCTGTGACATGTTTTGGTTAAAGCCTTAAAAGGCCAGTGACAACTTCAATATTTCACTTGCTTTGCATGCTGTAAAACACTCTTTGGCATGATTTCAGCTCCGTTCCAAAACCTAGTGAGCTGCCTACCTAGACGCCATTTTAAGGCATCATAGGAACCATCAAGATTTTGGAATTCTAAAGCATTTTAGAATGCTTTTGATTTTTAGAACGCAAAAGCATTTAGAATTTAAATTTTGAATATAGAACTCTCAATTTTAAAATGCAAAAGCATTTAGAATTTAAAATTTTAATTTAGAACTCTCAATTTGACCTCAATTAACTCTAAAGTTTAAAATGCAAAAGCTTTTTGAATTTAGAATGCTCAATTTTAAATGTACTTCTTCATTTATATGGGAAACTGTCACTAAAATGGTTCAATTTAATAAAAAATAGACTGTTTTATTTAATATTTGTGTATTCTTATGCTTATTTGAGCTTTATCAACATGCTGATGTCACACTCACACTAAGTTTAGGACCAGACAAACTAAAGAATGTTCTACATAAAGGTCAAAGGTCAGTCTAACTCGGGCTGCCATACCTCACATGGCAGATGCATCAGAGGTCACGGCTCTAATTTGCTAACCGGGTTCATCGGGAATCAGGGTTCACGGGTCAAAGGGAAACTGCTGCAGGTTAACGGCATAAACACTTGCTAAAAAGCACCAGCGGTGACTACAGGATTCTCGCAATTTTGCACATCATTTAAGAGCTTTCTAAGCAAAAAGTTACGTGCAAAAAAGGCCCTGATTCTACTGGTTTTTAGTGTGTTGCTAAACATTTGTTGGGATGTTTTAGTTCTCAATTCCAGTCCAGTAATTTAATATAAAGCAAATATTAAGATATGAATTTATTTTATATAACTTGTCATTTAAAATTGCTAAACTGAGTGATAAATGTCTGTTGAAGTGTTATTTTAGTACAACTGAGATAATATTATAGTTTTTATTATAGTTCTTATTTTTATATTTTCCACTTTAAGTTTTAATTTCGTTGTGTTTTTGTCATTTTTAGTATTTTTTTTAAATATGTCTATATAGTTTTTATTCATTTTTATTTCATTTTAATTATTTTAGTACATCAAGTAAAATGAGAATTTGTGCTTTTTTATATTGTATTTCAATTAACATTTATTTTATTTAAAGTAACAATTTAAAAATTACGGTTTCAATTTTAGTGAAGAAATGTTGGCTTGGCAGCTAGCTGAAATAAAAAGCTTTTTATATTTTATATTATTTCAAGCACACATTTTTTTTAAAGGTTTTCACTTTAGTTTTAGTTGACTATAACTCCAATAATAGATGACCTGGTCTGCATTAGATCTAATATAACAAAATTACGTTTATTTTCATAAAATGAGTAATAAATGTGATATTTGTCTGTTGTGGTGTTTAATATGAAATTGTTTGATCAAATTATGTTTATTTTCATATTATAATTTATTAGCATTACATTTATTAGCAATTCTAAATATTGAAAATGTTTATTAATTACTAATAACTTAATATTTTTATAAATACACTTGGTTGCATTATATGCACATGTACATTAGCAGCACATCACAAAGACAACTAATTAGCCATTCATCAGTAAATCTAGAGGAATCTTTGTGACATTTTGCTTTCCTTCATGTGGCCTTAAGATCATCATTTTAAATGTTATCACAACCTTTGCACTTTACCTTTAGAAAGGGGAAGATGTACTGAATTCCCCTAAGATGCTTCTGTGTTTATGATGCTGTGAAACCAACTAAACCCCAATGTATTTATAGATCTGAAAATGGAAACACCCACACATTAGTGATTGATTAAAGCATCGTCACATGGTTTAAATGAGTATGCATATAGAATATGCATGTGACAAATGTCACATTTCACCTTATGAAAATGATATTCTACATTGAGAAAATAAAGCCTATATCTAATAAAGAAAATAAAGCACATATAACATTTTATTGTACTATAACATTATTTTCATGCCAATTAAGCACTTTGTCCATGCATGTTCTTATAAATGCATGTCTCTGTAAAAATGTAGTGTTAATATGAAGTTATTTTAAACATAAAGTCCTGACATGTCCAGTGTGCATCTGAAGATTTTACTTTAGTTGATTGTTTTTTAGTTTTTTTTTTCGCATCTCAATGCAGACTTTTTTAATTATATTATGCTGTATTGCAGTAAAAATAACTTCCTTCCTTTAAATTGAAATACTATACAATCAATATATATCATTACTGTTTTTGCAATACAGTATTGAGAATGATATTTTTCAAATTATGTATTATTAAGAAGAATTATTGAGAAAACCATGTCACAGTGCAAAAAAATAAATACATACAACAAAATTAGGCTTTAAATCGAAAAATTAAGAAAAAATCTTAAATACAAATAAAATATAATATTAATAGTAATATTAATTCTTATTTGATTTTGGGGTGAAATAAGACCTGGACAATGCAAATAGAATAAAATATGAGAATATTTTCTTTTCGTTTTTGTTTTTGTTTAAAATCTCCACTGTAGTGTAGTTTTTTTTTTTTTTTTTTTTTAACATTTGCATACTATACAAACAATATATCATTATTGTTGTTGCAATATTGTTTTTTGTTACATTATGGCAAGAACAATTAAATACAATTCCAAAATATAATATAATATTAATATTAATATTAATTATTTGATTTTGGGGTGAAACATGACAAATAGAATATGAAAAACATAAGTATTTGTTTATTTATTTAAAATAAATCAAAACATCACAACAATGTAATATGTTAAGATAATATTTATAGATATTTTTAAAATACATCTGTAGGTTGTTTTTCATATTCTCAGTGTCTATGTCATGCTATAATCTAACGTCACAGAAAAGTCCCACTCTATCCATTGCAGAAGTGTTTTGTGGCAGAGATTTAGCATGTTTTACCAGCCTGGCGGTGGTTTAACCACGTCTGTGAGAATAACACAAATCATGTCCTTCCGCTCCCACTGGGGCTCATGTTTATGATATTCAAGACTGCATACCGTCACATCAGCAGCGTGGGTTGAGCGGTCAACCACGCTACGCTATGTGGAATCGCTGCGATTTCATCATCATACAGCCGTTACTGAGGAACACGCTCGCCACACTGTGACGTAAAAAATAATGGGTTCAGTTTCAGAGATGGAGGCTTTTCTGCTGATGTGTCCTTGTATGGCATATAATCTCATGAACCACAGAGAAGTGTAACGTAGCTGAGGAGCAGGTTGAGTCCTCAGGACCTCATACTGACCACACGACGGAAGAACAACAAGTGAACGAGAAGATGAACTGAGTCAGATGCGTAGGCTGAAAGAAATTCCCCTCAACTAATTAAACAGATGTCTGAGGCAAATAATGCTGAGCCATAATGAAGAATCAGTGACATTTATGTTTGTTTTTTTCTTACCAGAATGGCAGAGAGTACAAAACACACGCTAAGACAGACTTCAAGTCATTTATGATAGTTTATTATCAGTAAGAGGCCAGTCTGTGTGACTTTCAATGGTTTATATCCGACTGTCTGATGACTGTCTTGACTAGGTGAAGGAGTTAATTTGCGGATTGCTTGTTTTTGCCAACCCAAAGTCATTTTGAGAGTACAGATGTGAAGGGAATGCTAAATAATGAGATATCTGTGTTGCGAATCAAACACATTTGTCATCAGTTACTCTGCTGTTGGTACATTTAAAATAGCTTATTTGGGGTCAATCTTTACATTTTTTATCACTGTTTCCATAAAAATATTCAGCCGTACAAGTGTTTTCAACATTGATAATAATCAGAAATGTTTCTTGAGCAGCAAATCAGCATATTAGATGGATTTCTGAAGGATCATTTGACACTGAAGAAAAATGCAGCGTTGCTTCACAGGACTAAATTACATTTGACTATATATTCACATAGAAAACAGCTATTCTAAATTGTAATAATATTTCACAATTTTACTGATTTTCTTGTATTTTTGATCAAATAAATGCAGCCTTGGTGAGCAGAAGAGACTTCTTTCAAAACATTAAAAATCATACCGACCCTAAACGTTTCGGATTTCTTTCTCATCCCATAGACTTGAGGAAAAGATCAAAAGAGTATCACAGAATATATAATTTCCTGATGGCAGTAAGTTCTAACCGGATGAGCAGCTCTCACATTTTCTTCAGAAGTCAAGGTAATTTTGCTATTCCAGTTGCTGTGCCCACTAACGGTGCAGAAATGACACGTATATAGTTGTGTGATGAGTTTTGTTTACAGTAAAAGCAAAAGCAAAAGCTATCTGGAATCATATACTGCATGATAATTATACCGATAACAGTTGCAAACATTGTATTATTAGTAGTGAAGTTTCTAAATATTCCCCTGTTGACCTCTGAAACAAAACATAAAACTAGGTGTGTGGGCCTATAGCTGGGACTGCTGTAATGTACCTTTTTCTTAGGAAACCAGTGGCTCTAAATCAAAAACTGGGAATTCACAGTCACCACAGTGGAAGAGGTTCTGCTGGCGTAGGATTACAGAGCCTGTGGTCACAAAACAGATATAAATATTGATTTCTGTGAGGAACA